>VYZP01045053.1:0-112499 GCA_013400635.1 Hypocryptadius cinnamomeus
CCACTAACAGCCATACTGTGAAACCAAAATACTATTTAAAAAAACAAATGGATGACAGTCCAACAGTTTGCAGGATTCAAAACTGACTCTACAAAGTAATTGTCTACCTTGTAGAAAGGATTTCCTTTTATTTGGAAAACGAGCAATTGGAAATTGGAGAGAAGAGATAAAAACAATCTTTAGATGCTCTGAAGTTTTGCCTACTGAAGGATTAAAACCGTAAATAAAAAGGTACCAAGCCCTCAGAGTTCACTGCTCACGTGAAGCTTCTTCCATCTCTTTCTTGACCTTTTTAAAAACCATTTTCATGTCTGGGAAAGGAAAAAAAAATGCAGAATTATTGAGGAAAAAACCCAGCAGTTGTTTCTTATTCAGGCATTGTACAGAAGTGCTCAGTTTTGAGTCAATAAAGCTTAAACTCAACCCAAAGTCTCAACCCTGGCTTAGAAACTGTGTGGGTGCTTTGGCAGTAAAAGGTGAGATTGTGTATAAAGGTCATTAAAATTAAATTAAAATTAGCTTTTGGAACTCAGGCACCCTATGGGGATCAATTCCAAGTATTTTGGGCATTCCTGGGTACATTTTCTCCCAAGCCAGGCTGGACACAGCCCCTCCTCTGGCCATACACACCTGCCTTGGCCTGGAAGGCTCTGAACATCTTCTCATCTGAAACTCTTCTGCTGCTGCATCAGCCCCACATTTTCATATACTCTAGCACTATCTTCTCTCATTCTGAAATGAAATCAGGATTTAGAGTCCCACCAATCTCATTTGAGAGAAAAAAAAAAAAAATCCTATAATACACACCACATAATTCAGGGACAATTAATTTTACTTGATTTATTTTCAGAGGAAAGCCCAGCACAGCAGGGCAGGTTCTGGGGTAACTCAGCCTCGTTTGAGGTCTTGAAGATGAGACAGAACAGCTCAAAAACTGAGGGCAGGACTGGACTTACTCTGGACACGTTGGGGTTGGGGTGCAGGGGGGGAGAGGGCTCTGATCCCCGCTCGTCTGGTCCGATAACGAATATTTAATGTTTGTGTACTCGTGACCTTTCCTCTTGCTCTTCTGTGAAGCAAAACACACAACAAAAAGCCAGGTTTGGGGTTAATTTCAGCAACCAATCACTGAGACAGTGCAGCAATTCCACTCATGGGTGTTTTTAGGTTTGTCTGTGAGGACAGAGCTCAGTTCCTGCAGTGAACACATCCCTGAGCACACCTAAAGCTTGGCTCCAGCTATTGGTGAGACAAAACCTGAAAATCCCCATTTTCCCCCATCCCACCATCTCCAGCAGAACACACCAACCCTCTGAATGTACTCAATCCTCATCTCTTTGGCAGAAAACTCCCCATTTCATTCTTGAGCAGCCAGTGGGCTTCCCACTGACCTTATTTCCAGCTCGGAGCTGGGGCCAACGGAGCGACACCGTTGTTTGCAGGAGCTCTAATAAAATAATATCTGAGCCCATTAGGTTTGATATAAAAAGCAGCCAAGCTGTTATTTGGATTCTGCACATATGCTCCAGGCTGCAGCCAATTGTGCTGGCACCCAGCTCCAGATCCTGCCAGGGAACTACGCCGGGAAAGAAACGGGAGATGGATTTTTCCTTTTCATAGGCATTCACAATGCCTGCAAACACTGAAACCAACAAGGTAGAAATTGAAGTTTTGCAGAGAAATTGGGGTTTGGGGAGGGGGTTGTGGGTTTATTTGGGGTTTTTTAACGCTGCAACAAGTCCTGAGGGTTGACCCAATCTCATAGCAGAGGCTGGCGGAGCCTCCGGGGAGTTCTGGCTCCTGAATTCCCATTAAGAACATTCCTGGGATTGAAGCTTTTCCAGGATGGTCTCCTGAAACTCATTCTGGTATTTCTGATGATTCTTAAATCCCTCTTAGCCAGGATTTATGACAAAGCTGTCCTGAGCAGTTTGTGGGAACACAGCTTGGGAAAAGTTTTGTTGAGCAAACCTGGATTTGCTTCATTGAACGAAGTCTGGGAGACAAAGATGGATTGGTGAACACATGGAGTGCAGGATTTGTGGGATGGACCACAAGGACACTTTGAAGGAACCAGCTGATAAAGAGGAACTAACTCAGTAAGTGTTGGAAAGTCCCCAGCAGGGAAAAAGACACTAAAAAGAGTAAAACCATGGACTAATTAGCATAGAAAGCAAAAGGTACAAATCCCAACTGCTCTGAGGTCAGGGCAGGGAGCAGCAGGGACAGGGAGAAAACATCAGCTCTTTATCACAAAACCAGGAAACTGCTGTAAAACCCCCCAGAACTGGAGTGCAAGGAATTCCCTGAACAGAAAGGGGCAGAAGAAGGTCTTGTGGTTGTCACCACTTATTCCCAAACATTTCTGACCCCACCACATTCCTGGAAGTGCTTTTTGTTGGACCACCACACTCACCCTTTCATTTTCCACTCCAATAAACTGATTTCCTACCAATAAACTCCCAAAATTGGAATTGGAGTGATCAGCATTTGATTTTCCCCTTTGAGGAATGCAGGGAACAAGCTTTGAAATCTCTTTAAGACACAAAGAGCACGAGGTTCTGCTTTAATTAACAGACCCTTATCTTTTATTCTTCCTCCACAGGAAATTTGATAACAGGAAGGAAATTTGAGATCTGGGGACAGGGAGGGTAGGAGATAATTCCACTTAAATGAAGGAGAGAATTCCATCTAATATTTTAAAGAGAATATTCCACTCAGTAATTTAAGGACAGGGTTCCACTCAATAATGTAAGGAGAGGATTCCACCTGATAATTTAAGGAGAGGATTCCACTTAATTTAAGGAGAGGATTCCACTTAATTTAAGCAGAGGATTCCACTTAATTTAAGCAGAGGATTCCACTTGACAATTTAGGGAGAGGATACCCCACAATGTTTTAAGAAGATTTCACCTGATAATTTAAGGAGAGGATTCCACTTAATAATTTAAGGAGAGGATTCCACCTAACAATTTAATTAATTCTTAAGCACAGTGAAGTGAAACACAGGAGACAGTTCACACCTTCAGAGCCAGCCTTCCCACAACACAATCCCCTCGAAAATCCCCAGCACTGCTGCTCCCTGCTGGAATCCTGCCACGTTGCTGTTGGATATTTGGGATGGACCCACCTGCTCCTCCTCGATCCTGCGCTGGAGGGTCTCGATGTAGTGCTGCACTGCCATGTAAATGAACCTGTACTGGGCCTCTGTCTGCACCATCCCTGAGCGCTGGGACCTCACCATCTGGATGGTCTTGGGGACATCGATGTCACAGTCCACCCCTGGGGGCATTGGGAAGAGCAGGAAAAGAGCCACGGTGAGGGTGGAGCTCACCTGAATCCTCCATCAGCATTGCTGGGGTGGATCCGTGAGCAGGCAGGGAAATCAAAGGGTTAAAGGTACCTTTCTCTCGGATGATGTCAATGAGGATGTCAATGACAATGAAAGTTCCTGTTCGCCCAATCCCAGCACTGGAAGAAAGGGGAAAAAAAGGGAATTTCATTGTTTTGCTCTTTCTGAATGCACAGCAAAACTTCAGGCAAAGGAATTCTGGCATTAGGAGACAGAAGGCTTCCAAATTATAGCCAGGGGCTTCCAAATTACAGCCAGAGTCAAACCAGAGACCTCAGGGAAGGCACAGAAATCAGCACTTCTGTCCCTCAGTGTTTATAAACACCCCTGAATCAGAAAAAACCTGTAAGGTCAGAGCCAACATTTCTTTGTCTAGAAAGCATCTCATTTACAAGCTGAGAACACTCAAAAAGGGCAGAGCCCTCACAGGTGGGATGAAATGCCAGAATTCCCATGATCCTGCACTTGAAATGTTCCAGCTGTTTTCTCACCCAACAGCAGAAATTTTCATTTATCCAAAGGTTCACACTCTGAAATCCCTTCTCTGTGCCACCCACCCTGAATGTGACATCATACAGACAGAAAACAGGGAATTCTGAGCCATTTCCAGGGGAAGTTGTCCTTCTCAAAGGTCTCAGCTCCCTGGGCCAAAAGGAGGAGTGGCAGGAGCCTCACCTGCAGTGGACCACGACAGGTCCTGCATCAGGGATGCTCTCCTGCTTGTGGTGCACCTCCTCCAGGAAGTCCAGGACACCTCCGGGGTCGCTGGGGACGCCATGGTCGGGCCAGGTCCTGAAGTGGTACTGCCACACCGTCCTCTCCGTGTTCCCCTGCAGCAACAGGGACACAAACCCTGCTGCTCAAAACCCAGCTCCTCATGGGGCACAGCTGAGCCCCCCAAATCCAACCTGAGCACAGCACCCACAGCTCCACAAATCCCAAAGGAGGGAACAAGTCAGGGCTGTCCCTGGACTGGCACATCAGTCACTAAATCCCCCAAACTAAAATATCCCAGAGGCCAGGGAGCAAGACAAGATTCCTGTACTCCAAAGGTAAGTGGAGATTTTTGGGATACACCATGGAAGGGAAAATTCTTCTCTGAGAGTATTAAATCCTGCCAGGGCAGTTCCCAGCTAAGAAGCAACATCTCTATGTTGTTTTGTAATAATAAAATCCCACCATTCTGATTTTTCAGGGAGGTCCATCCAGGCTTGATGAGATAAAATAAATGCCAAGACTTCTGCTGCAGGAGCAGGGAATTTTTCCCTTCAAGCACCCAGAATTCTGTTTGGCCACATCTCCCATCCCAGTGCCTCCTTCCCTAAGTTTGAAATACAGAGATTCACATCCAGCAGCTAAAATAATTTCAGCAGGTAAACCTTAAGAAAGGGAGGCTTGATGTGACAGGAATCTATCCCAAATTCCCCTGGTTTGCTTCTCCTCCCTGGCCCAAAGTGTTCCTTAACAGGAAGCGGCATTTCCACAGTTTTCTCACCTTTTTTATCCCTTCCCTTAAGTGAATTTTCCACACCCTAAACCCACACACAACTTTTCCTTTCAATGCAACCATCTCCATGAGGGAGCAAATGCCTGGCTGGATTGAAGTGTCCTCAGTTAAAAGCATTATCCCTCCTCCTGATTCCCTGCAAGCTCTGCAGCATTTCCTCTCCTGCCAAAAGCTGCTTAGGTAGGAGAATCTTCAATTATCCCAAGGGCAAAGAGAAAGATGATGGAACTGAACGTGGAGCTTCAAAGAAAGGCAGGGCTCCATTTACTCATCTCTGAGTGCTTTTATTGATTCCAGAGAAATGGGCTAATCCTAACATTTTTCCTTTGGTGATCCACAAGCTGAGCTAAAAGGACAGAGTTCCTCTTGTACTCACCTGGCCAACTTTGGAAAGTTTCAGCTCTCTCAGGGTGTAATCGTGTGCTGCACTCTCCTTCACATTCCGGACACGCATCACTCCGTACTCCTTCAGGGAATATTCATCTGGCCAGTACTTGACACACTTACTCTGCAAGATTTCAAATCATATTTAAAAAAAAAACAACAAAAAGAAAAGGAAAAATCAGGCAGGAAAAAAAAGGCTGCTTTGCAAACTGGTTAATTCAGCCCTGAAGCTTTTATCTGAGAGTCCCCAGAGGACAATCAGCTGATGAGGTAAAGATCATTTTAATGGGAAGTTTCTCCTCTCCATAACAACCATTGGATAATTTCAGACAGGTACAGGCCACCTCTCCTCTTAGCACATTTTGGGATGTTTTGTGCCTGGATATTTTCAAAAGCTGGAGATTAAAATCCTGCTTTTTGTACCCCCAGTCACAGGTCTCAAATACAGAATTCCACCAGAATTGAGTCCCACAGCCCAAACCCTACAGGCTGCAAAAGAAGTAAAGGTCAAAGGTATAAATCATTCCCAGTGGAAATAAAACTTGGATATTTGCTCTTCCATGGCTTGCAGCAGGAAGGGCTGACACAGCTCTGGTTCCATCACCAAAGAGGGTTCAGACTCCTGCAAAGGGAGCAGTTCATGGTCTGTAGCTTCTAAAATGCAGAGTTTTTTGTGTGCTGCTTCTCCATCAAGGTTATCTTTGCCCAGGGATAAATTCCATCTACTGAGGAATGGATTCACCTATCAGCACATGGATTTGGCTCCTGTGACAGGTCAGGAACGAGCGACTCCTGGGAATGCAGCATCAAAGCAGAAATTACTGCAGGAGCAGCTTCTAGCAAGAGCAAACACAGACCAAACACCAAATCCTACAGAGCAACAGGGTCTATTTGCAGTTATTCTGAATATTCAGGAAAAAACATGACACAGGGAAGCTCCTTCTGGCAGCCCAAGGCAGAGGAAGATGGCTGAACACATGCCCACGTAGGCAACAAGATGCTTTTCTGCTATTTTTGCCCTTCTTTCCCTGTCACAAGGGGAGAAACTGAAGCAAATACTCTGAAACTGAAGCAAATACACTGATATTGGGGGGTGCCAACAGAAATAACTTGCAGTTTTCAATGCAGAGCTCTGAGCAGTTGTTAGAGCAAGTCTGAACAGCAACATGATGTTAAAATAAGCTTTACTCTGCTGCAAGCGTTGCTGAGCTGCCTCCAAAACCCCAAAACTCCTTTAATTTCTAAGGATTTGCTGCTTCTGCACTTTAAAGCACATCCAGGACTTGATGCAGGGCTGGGATGTTCCACACTTCCTCCCTTCCTCAGGCTATGGAGGCAGCTCTGCTGCAAAGGGCTCTCTCTTCCTGCAAACAGCTTGGCCTGAGATAAAAAAGCTTTGATTTGATATCAGGACTGGTATTTGCAATTCTGTAAGAAGTGAAATAGGCATCACAAAGCAATCAAGGGTGCAGAAAGAAGAAGCAATGCAGCACTGATGAATTAAAGTGCTTTCTCCAGCAAAAAGGCTGAGCAAACTTTGGGAAGAAAAATGGAGAAACTGCAGAGGAGCAGAGGCCATTCAGGAGGTTCTTAAAAAAATAATAAATAACTTGAAGGAAGAAAGGTGTATTCAAGCCAACCCCATAATTTATTTCTCCTCTTCCAAAACAAAGATTACCACTGGGAAGGGGGAGCTTCTCTCTCCTTCAGTGAATTCTCAGGAAGGAAACACAAATCCTGTCCCTTTATCAGGGTGATGAAATGGCAGAACTTTACAAAGACTAAAAAAAGTTCCACAAGACAAAGTCCAAGACTAAAAAAAATACACAAGACAAAGTCTAATGGCTCCAACAAACAGCACACTGGCAGCTTTGACACCTGAATTAGGGAGAGAATCCTGTAAAATTTTCTGTTATTTGTCTTCAGTCCACACACACAAAGTTTCTGGGGGTGAGGAACCCCTGCAATCATCAGTCACCCACAGAAAAACTTCACTTCTTAATTTGATTTTTTTCCCCACAAGTGATGCTCCTCTAAAAAGACAACAGCTTCCTATTCAGAAACAGATAATGGGGATATGGAAAAAGGTAAAAATGTGGCCAATAGTGTGTGGAAGAAGCAGAGAATCTTTAAAAGAAAAGCAGAGAGAACAGATAGTATTTATCAAACAGAAAAAAGATCAGAAGCAACGAATTCCAAAGATAAATCCTTACAATCCCCAGGAAGCTGTGTGTGGCTGTTGCCAGGATATCAATGTTCAACTATTCCCATTCTTTCCTGCCTTGTGTCATTAGAAACCAGAAACAAATTAAAATATCCCCAGGTTTGCCAGAGGCCAGGGAGCAAGACAAGATTCCTGTACTCCAAAGGTAAATGGAGATTTTTGGGATACACCATGGAAGGGAAAATTCCTCTCTGAGAGCATTAAATCCTGCCAGGGCAGTTCCCAGCTAAGCAGCAACATCTCTATGTTCAGTCTTGTAACAATAAAATCCCACCATTCTGCTTTTTTTAGGGAGGTCCATCCAGGCTTGATGAGATAAAATAAATGCCAAGACTTCTGCTGCAGGAGCAGGGAATTTTTCCCTTCAAGCACCCAGAATTCTGTTTGGCCACATCTCCCATCCCAGTGCCTCCTTCCCTAAGTTTGAAATACAGAGATTCACATCCAGCAGCTAAAATAATTTCAGCAGGTAAACCTTAAGAAAGGGAGGCTTGATGTGACAGGAATCTATCCCAAATTTCCACAGGCACCAATAAAAAAGGACACTCAGCACCTTCCAGAGCTCCAAGGAATCCTGTCCCACACCAGATTCCAGCCATAAATCAATTTATCCCTGTCAGTTCAGCTCCTACTTGTACTCAAATGTCAGGGCCTTTCCCAAAGCCAGCTGGAGTCTGGTTTTACCTTTCCTCTTTCCACTTCTTTCGTGGTCATGACAATAACTCGGGAATTCTCCTGGAACACCATCCTCCAGAAATCATTCACCGTGTTCTGCAGGCAGCCTTGGGTAGCAATGTAACTTTTTTTTGGCTTTGAGTTGTTGCACTTGGTTTCAAACTCAGGCTAGAGGGGGAAAAAAACAGCAATTCAACAAACTGTGTGTGACAAGATTCCCTTGGATTTAGGGAAGAGGAGGTGGGAATACACTCACCATAATAATATTAGCATTGATATAGTCTGAAACAGGTTCATTGGGATCACCATCGTGGAGAACAACTCTGGTGTGATCAACTGCAAAAATACACATGGATGTCAAGCACTTGCATTCCACAGCTGTGACCACATAGCAGCTATTAATTCATTATCAAACTTAGTAAATAAGTGATCAGAATATTCCAAATTGCCTGTTTTGCTTCCTTTAAACAAGTGGCTGTGACCAGCTGGACCAAAACATGTCCATGTCCTGGGAATTCAGGAACACAGGGACACTCAAACACCAAGTCAAGGCAAAGCCTTGGGATTTGCATGTTGCAGTTCTGTCCCCCAAATTAATCCTCTTAAATTTAAGCATTCCAGCCTGTTGAGTTGAGGGGTATGAGGCTTTTAAATGAAGATGAAAACCAATATTACAAATATCTACAAAGTGCAAATGTGTGAACCCAAATTGGAAATCACGGGATAATCCTGATAAGGGGGGAAATTATCATTAAAGAGAAGCCAAAGGCCAGTGGCACTTAATTAACCCTGTATTAATGAGGAAAATAAACCAGAGTAACATTAGATGGCAATGGAGGGTCGATACTTACAGGGTAAAATGTTTTTGTATCTATTTTTGTTCTTGTTTTCCTGGCGCTGCCCTTCCTTACGGCTGTAGAGGAGTTTGCATTCCTGCTGCTGCAAGGTCTGAGGGGAAAGCACAGACAGGGGGGCTCAAAAAAAGCAGGATGGACTGGCCCATGCTCACAGCAATCCCTTCTCCCAGAGAAAAGGGAGGAGAGGGGCATTAGGTGACTACAAATGGGTTATCCATAAATGATCCCAGTGAAGGAACAAGCTGGAGTGGGGATTTCTGGAACACAATGTCCCAGGGACAGCAGCAATTCCATACTTGCACAGGCAGGCTGTTCATGGCAAATCTCCCCATTCCCAAAGCACCCTGGAGCTGGAGGCACCAGGATCCCAATGCTTTGCTCCAAGTTTTCATCCCCAAAGCAGTTCTGGCCCCACTAAAAGGAACACTCAAGTTTTGGAAGCTGCTCCCCTCATCATTCCCACCCTCCAGATTCTTGCTCTTATTTAACTGGCACATTTGCACACTCCTGTCTCAGTCTGATACTCCCTCACTTAATGACCTTGGATAATTAGGCTGATCCTAAAGCCAGGGAAAGCAAAAGAAGTGAAAGAGAGGTAAAGTTTCAAGCTTGTGACAAAGGGCAGGAAACAGCCCCCAAAGCATTGCCTGTGGAATTCCAGGCAAAAGGACTGAGAGCTAAACTTTCCCAGCAAGTTAAAGAATTGGAGCAATTAAATGTGTGTGGAAACCACATCTTCCTTCCTAGAGTTAATTATCATTGCTTGGAGCATCCCTGAGGAGAGATCCACGAGCAGCAGCGACTCCCAACAAGCCCATTCAGAGCTGGAACAACACAGCCATAAATCTGAATATCCTCCTCCACCTCACTACAACATCCCAGCACTAAACTCAGAAACAACCATTTTTCAGAAGGAAAAACACTACAAGGACTGTCAACATTCCTGTCTGGTGGTTCCTGGGACAAGAGGCTCATTCCTGCCTGGAGACAAGTAATTTAAATTCACCATCTGGGCTGGCAGCTCCTGAACAGCACAGACTGGGATCCATGGACAACCTGGAGTGTGCTCCCCCCTCCTGCCACCATGGGGGACAGCTGGAGCTTCCCTGAGGGGAATGGAAAAGCAGGGCACTAAAACTGCTAGGAGAGGGCTTGATTCCCAAAAAAATGAGGGTTAGTGCTGACCTCACTGACAGCAGCAAAGGGGAAAAAGAATTGCAATGTCCCACAGGTAAAATTCTTCATTTATATGCTTTTCCTGCTAGACTTTTCCTTCTGTAAGGAAAACACTTTGCTTCTAAGGCCACACTGAGAAATCCACTCCAAGAAAAATTTCTTCAACGTGAACCAGAGGTCAGGAAAGAACTGTGAATTAATAGCTCAGTTGTATTTTGCCAAACCAACAATCCCTTCCCACACACACAACCTCTGCTGACTTGCTTCCCTCTCCTGATGGAATTCTGGCCATTCTGACCATTCGGCAGCCCTGGATCAAGGACTGTCCCCTCTCTCTGGAGAGAGAAAGGAGAAAGCTTAATTCTCATTTTATCATTTCCAAATGCCATCACCTCACCATCTGATATTCCCCTCACACACCTCTGTGCTAATTCCTTCACTTTTCATGGATTAATTTTCCTTCTCCTGGCAATAATCAGAGAACACTGTACATTTAGCTAATGGATATTTCTGATCAAAGAGGGTTTCTCCAAGGATGGTCACTTTGCAAATCCATCACTATTCAGGAAGTTTCTCAAACCAACCTGTCTGGAGCTCCCTGAGCACTTCCCAGTTTCCTGTTGCCATCTGCTGGTAGAATTCCAGACTCCACTGGTGGTTATGTGTGTGTGAGGTATAAACCAGTCCATTATATCCAGCATGGACTGCTCCAGACCAGGCTGGATGGGGCTTGGAGCAACCTGGGATAGTGGAAGGTGTCCCTGGCCATGGCAGGGGGTGGGGTAGGATTTAAGGTCCCTCACAACCCAAATCATTCCACTATCCCAGGTTGCTCCAAGCTCCAGCAAATCTGGCTTTTAACACTTCTAGGGATGGGGCACCCACAGCTTCTTTGGGAAGAATTTCTTCCCAATATCCCATCTAAACCTCTTCTAGTTTGAAGTCATTCCCCCTGTCCTGTCCCTACACACTCTTTCTGGAAGAAAGATTTTGCCTGCAGAGAGAAATGAAACACCAAACCAAACCAAAAATAAAGAAAGGAATGCATATAACCCATGTTGTTTCATCCCAGAGCTTTCTACCACTTCCCAATGGCTTTAAGATCCCCAAAAATGAGCATCAAAAAGCCACAAGTGCAATGGATGGACTGAGAAGTGGAAGTGTCTCTAAAGAAATGGTTCCCAACTTCCCAAACAGCAGAAGGAATTGGAAGGATTGTCCTCGTGGAACAAACAGAGGAGGGTCCCTTATGGTGGGAAAGATATCCAGGAGGATATCCTGGATAAAAACTCTGAGAATCAGGGAAAAAAGGCAAATATTTCAAGCCACAAGAGTGGAGCTGGCAAAGCCCTGGAGATGGGAGCAAAACCAGGGATCTGAGGTGACAGAGAGGAGGAAAAGCCAGGAAGGCAGAACCCAACGTGACTTTGGCAGTGTGAGAGTGAACACTGGAGGAAACACTGGAGGAAACACTCCTTCTTTTATAGGGAATTACCTCAAACTCTTCCCAGAAGCCCTGCTTGACTTTATCCGTGGTCTCTGCCAGTTTGCTGAGCTCCCTGACTCGGCTCTCGATCTCGGCAGCGTTGATCCGGGTGGTGTTCAGGGGCTGGGGGACACAGACCCCAAACAGCACAGGGTCAGCAAAGAACAACCATGGAAAGACAACTCAAACACAAATCCACTAAGATGAGGATATTTTAATGGGAAATTTAGGATCCAGGCATTTTTTTGGACGTCAGAGTTTTGGAATTCAAGCAAAGGGCAGTGAGGAAGGTGATGGTGACCGGTTGCTTTTAAAGTCTCATAGTTTTTATTTAATTATTCATTTAATTGTTTAATGCATTAAACTGTCTCATTTCTGGACATGCAACTCTTACAGACCAGGATGACACCAGGAAATTCTGCACATCAGAGACAACACTCTATCCCTTCACAAGCCTAACAAAAATTGTTCCCATTGAAATGACTTTTTCATCCATTTCATGAAGTTTAACTCCTCACTTTTCCCTCAGAAAAGAAAAAAGTCTTGCAGAGCATATGGAAAAGCTGCATTTCAACAACATACCCTGGAGGTGGCAAAGCTCAGGGGTGGCCTGTCCTCCTCACCTGTTTGAGTTGCAACACAGTGCCCAAAGTCTCCACCATGGGGTTCTTCTTGTAATGCTCCACCAGATCTGTCAGGGAGTCAAACTTCTCCCCTCCACCAACGTCGTATTTGAGATCCTGAAAAGACAAATGTTCCCCAGAATAAATGCACTTCCCACCACCACAGCCACAGCACTTCTAGGCTGTGCCTTGCATCAGAAATAACCTCCAAAATTATGTGTAGAAGGCTCTACTGAAATCCTTCTGCTAAGGGACACAAGTTTAATAAATAGAAACACAGACACACTGCAGGACATCCCCTTTTTTGCCATCTCCTTGAAAATTGGTTTATCTGCTTTCTTAGAAAGCTGATTCCCTCTGAACCAGGGTTCAGGCAGCTCTGGAGCTACAGGATGAGGATCTAGGAATTAGGGATTTGAATTGATTTCCAAAACTAAGTGTATGATTGGGTCCTGAAAGGCTGGTACTGCCTGGCACCATCCCTATTTTAAGGAAGCAAATGCCAAATTATTTTCCTCAAAGGCATAAATACTAACTGCAAATCAGAGAGGTTTTCTTGAAAAAATAAACATTTTCTGATAATTCAGTATTTACAGTCCTGGTGGGTCATTTCTACCTCCAAACTACTTCTGTTACTGCATTTTAGGGGTTTTTATACAATTTAGTTATTGCACTGCCTTTGGGCACAATAGAAGTAAAAGATAATAAGAAAACCCCTTTTTTTTTTTTTTTAATCCATTATTATTTTTTAAATAGCAACCCATGGAGATAGATTAAATATCAAAACTGTAATTTAATAATATTTCAGTGAAGAACTACCCTATACTAAATAGAAGATTTAGATTTCAGGGCATTCCTTGGAGTGAACACTCATTTTCACAGACTGTTGATCATTTATCAGGTGTAACTGCCTGAACAGACAGGAGAGAGACATCTGTGGATAGATCTCCATTTATCCAATCACTCCTATTTTGACAGAATCCATCCAGGAGACTGCAAAGGCTCCCTGAGCACAGCCAAGTGTGATTTGAGCCAGAAGGCCCTGACAGAAGCCAGTCAGCCAAAAAATACTGGAATTTTGATGCCATCAAAGGAGTCATTTGGATCAAAGGGATGACCTGCAGCAAGCCCAGGGAAAAGGGGAATGCATCCAGAGCTCCTGGGCCCATGGATTCCCTGCTTTTCCTACCTGGCAGTGGATCATGACGTGTGTCACTTTGGATTTGCCATCGTTGCTCTCTCCTTTGTCATCCCCCGTCCTCACAGAAAGGACAAAGTCCCCAGGGTGGCTCTGGCTCTCCCTCACCAGGAAGCTCCCATGTTTTCCTTTCTCTGTCAAGAGTTTCTCAGCTTCTCTCCCAGAGAGATGCCCATGAAACCACCTGGAAATGAAGTGACACAGAGGGTGACACCCTGCTTAGCATTCCAGCTGAATCCATTTGCTCCAGGTGTTTATTATGAAATTGAATCCTTCTGTTCACTCAGCAATGGCCAAGTCTAGGGAAAGCCTCAGTTGGTAAAAATAATAAATAAAATAAGCTTTGGAAGTGTCCAGGTGCACTCCAGTGAGGACAGAAACACTTCAAAGCACTTCCATGGAGTTTCCTACAAGCTTCCAGTGAAGCTTTGATTTGGATCCTTCACAATAATCCAAATAAACACCAGGTTACACTCCAACCTTCCCCTCAGTCAAGGCATTCATTCTTCTTTTATTTCCTTCATGAAACTTTCCTGATAAACTTGGGGAAATTTCATACTTTTGAGACCTCACCCTTCTATCCCATTAGGAACTGGAGAGGATAATCCCAGCAATCCCAATTCTTCAGGAAATAGGGCTAAAAAACTATCAATCCTCCCCACCTCTATTAAGGCATTCTGAGGAGTGAGAGAACTTGTTTGAATATTTTTCCCCATCTTTTCACTTCTAGAAATAAACATGTATCTGCTGGTTCAGTTCTTACCCCTGACATTTCCTCAAATCCAGAGTCTCAAATTCTCCTTATTAACCACACTCCTCAAAACAGGAGTTTGAGGAATCTGATGATTTGTATGTCCTTCACTTTCTACTCACTGCTAGGAAAAGCACAAAAAGTTATGCCCAGAAATATCCCTGGGAATTCCTTGCAGCAGCACCAACATCAGGAGAACTTCTCCAATTAAACATTCTCCCAGTAAAAATAAAGGGAATTATGCACTCTTTTTCAGTCTTGTCCCACCCAAGGAAGAATGCTGAAGGGAACAGGTTCTGAGGCTTGGATTGCTTCACCTTTAACCACATTTATTCATCTATTTTGCAAGGAACCTCCCTAAAACAAATCCAAGGTTGTGGCCACCCTTTTCCCAGATGCAGGCTGAGTGTGAAGAGGGATAAACGCAGCATTTATTAAGAAGCACAAGGACATTGAGGTTCCACCACTCCTCTGACCTTTCTGAGGTGGGATCAGCACAGTTGAGGGGATATTTCAGCTCTATGACATCTCCATTCTTTTCCTTGAGCTGCCCATGGTGTTCCATGTAGTACTGGACCAGCTCAGCCAGCGTGGCAAACTTCTCTCCCCCGTAGAGGTCATAGTAGTCACCTGTGTTCTGGATCTTGATGTGGGTGACAGCTCCAGTTCGTCTAAGATTTGAAAGACAGGACACAAAACCCCTTCCCAAGTCAGCTGATCAATCAATCAATCAATCAATCACTTTTATACTTGCTGATGCCTGATGTGGGGAGATTCATATTCACAATTCCAGCATAGAGCTACTGCAGAAGAGCTGAGCTACTGCTCCTCTGCTTCAGCTTCTCTGCCACCAGCCAGGGAGAACAGGAGAACAGTTCTGTGCTGGAGGCAGCATAAACCCTGCAGCCTCAGGAGCCCCACCAGAAACCCCACAGACCCCCACAAAATTACACACACAAGCACAAGGGTGGAGGGTAAGAGGAGCTGAATATTTGGAGAGACCCAGCAGAGCTGGTTTGCTCCTTCCTCCAGAATTCCCACCAGCTCCTGAGGTCTCTCCCTCAGGAAACATTTGCCTTTGCCTGCTGCCACAGTCTCTAATATTGAGGAAGAGCAGCTCCCAGCAGGAATGTCCTCCTGTGCCACAAGGCCTGTTATCTCACAAGTATCCAAGCAGCACAATTCTTATCACCAATCCCACTTTTCCCTTTTCCTTTATCTACTTCCTCTTGCTGTCTTTTCCCCATCCCTACCACACAGTGTCAGGGGACAACTGCCACAGAAGGCCTATTTTGGAAGCTGAAAAAGCCACAGTTGCCCTTAAAAACTTGCTGACTTTTCCTGTGCAAGAAGAGTCTGGATTTCCTGCTGGATCACTAATTCCCAACACCTCTGCTCCTTCCAGTTGGTTATCAAATGGATTTGTAAAGGGCTAAAAGCAATGTTACTATCAACCTATTTCTGCTTCCCCTGAATATTTTTGTCCTGCTGTAAAATCAGAATTCACTCCCCTCCAATCTAGAGCTGGGTAAAAGTATTTGAGAAGCTCTCCAGGGAAAATGGGAGAAAAAGAAGAGGGAAAAGTGAACAACACTAAAAAGTAACCAGAGCATTCTTTCACCTCTTTCAAGGAGTTCATCCACAGCTCTTTCCCCACAGGACAGCAGCAAATTAAGATCATTACCAACCTGGGGCAAGACTGGGAAGAGCCAAACTCACCTAACAGAGAGTGTGAAGTCTCCTGGGTTACTTTTGCTGGGCCGTGCCAAGAAGCTGCCATCGACTCCTCTTGTTAACAGCAGGTTTTCTGCCTCCACCCCAGTGATATTTGGATGAAACCATCTACAAGAGGTTAAAAATAAAGAATGTTAATAAATAAACAGCAGGTTTTCAGAGTTAATTCACACAGAGCAATCTGACAGCTTCCAAACTGAGTTTTGCACCTAAATTACTAAAATTTCTGTTCATTATTAGTTTCACATTGCAACTTTCTATATTGCAACTTTTTGTAAGCCTAAGAATTACACTTATCCCCACTCTGACTGCCTGGATTAAAATGATATCAAAGGTACACAACATAAACACAGACCAGAAGTGGTATTTCCTTACTCCAGCAAAACACAGCACACAAAGAAACTGAAAGACAAACAGGAAAAATACCTAAAAATAAAACAAAACATCCAAAGTGACACTTGACAACATTTTGAAGGTTAAAAACTGAACAAAACCTCATGGTTTAGGGCACAGCTGAGGGGGTCAGGAAGGAACTCCCTGTGTGGTCACCCCACTGCTCTTCCTCCCAGGGATGTGGAGCCGGGGTCGGATCTGTCCTGTTTAAATACAACCCCAGAGGAATCTCCTATTGATCCTCACCACCCACAAACTGTCCTCAATGACTATCCCAGAGCCCAGGCAGAGCTGGGGCTGGGCTGTGGCCAACAGCTCCGTGTCCCCACCTCTGGCATTGACTTTGGAGACTTATTTGGAGCCACTCGGTGTCACCACTGCCTCTGCTCTTATCTGGAATTTACCCATTTTTATTGCAGCCCTGAAGGAGTTCTGCATGAAAGGGCTTGGTGAGGATTTTAGAAAGCAAATTCTAAAAATGAACACTGGGTGTGAGCACCCCAACCTCAGCTCTGTCACCTCTGCACTGGCAATTAAAAATCACCTTTAATTTTCAGAGTTAAATCCTCATTCTTTTGTGCTGAAAGAACCCAGCCTGCTCCTCTTTGTTCACCTCTGGGTTTTTCCAAAGTACACCAAAATATACCCAAAAAACTCCACAGTCAGGCTCATCACAGAGAGAGAGGAGTTTTATATCCAGAAAAATGGAACAGCATTCCTGATCCTTCCTGATCCAGCCAGCATTTCAGTCTAAATTGCTAAATCAGCAAAATATGAGAGCACGGGTCTAAATTTAGGGTTATTATTTCAATTGTTGCAGCAATTCCTTCTCTACTGAAAAGTTGCCAATATTCCCACCAAAGCCTTCTCCAGAGCATTCTCTTCAGAAATGTTCTGGATGTTTAGGATTCTAGAAAATCCAAATCTCTAGTAAATCATTCAAATTGGAACTAGGATCCATTTCAGAAGTAAATTGTGTGAATCTTCTTGTGAAGAAGAATGAATGAATATTTTTATGAATATGAATATTATTAACTTTTTTCCCCTAGTTAACAACATTCTACTTGCACCATGAAAATCTAGTGAATAGTCCCCATCTTTCGCTGAAGAACAACACAGAAAACATCAAATTTATACACGGGAAATGGAAAAAACTATTCAAAAATGCTTCCAAATTATCACAGCAAATGGGAATGAACTAATGATTTGTCTAACGATTATTCAAAGATCAAGGAAAGTTCTCACAAAAGAAACTGCACAAGCATCAGCACCTGGGATGAACTGAACATTAAATAACACATTTCAGCCCACAACAGGCTGCCTGGAGAAGGTGATCATATATTTACCACATTTCTACTCCCAAAATTTTACTTCCATTAGGAGAAAACAAAAGTAAAAGTAAAAAAAAAAAAAAAACCAACAAAAGAAACCAAACCAAACAAAAAATGTGCAGTAGTAATTTGAACAGTTTGCAAGCTTTTTAAATATGCACAGGATTCAAGAGAAACCTTGGTAAATTTTGGAGTTTATAGCAAAAAATGTCTAAACAGGCAGAGGAGAAATTATTGGGATTGGTTCTCCAGATTTATTATAGTGACATTCCATAAACTTTAACCAATGGAATATCTTCTGTATCCCACCCTGAACCTTAAGGAAGTAGCTACACATGAGCTGTTACAGCAAAGGAAAAATAATAATTTATGTACAGAGGTAACTACAAATAACCTGCTATTTAACCAGCACTTAAAGGAGAGCTTAAACACACAGTAGATGGTTCAAACCCCCAAATCTCTCTCCCATATCCACACAAAGATGCCAAAAGCCAAGTGCAGCAAAGCCAAGCTACACCTGGGAGGGTTTCTTGCACTTTATGTAACTCTGGCTCTGCTGGCACCTCGCCCTCCTGCTCCCTCAGCTCCGTATTTTTGGCTTTGAGTAGGAAGCTGCATTTGTCAGGCACCCCAAATAGCAGAATGGGGGTGTCAGTGATCCCTGCCAGCGGTTCCGGCCGCCAGGAGGATCCTCCTTGAAGTGCTGCCATCCCCTGTGCTCCCAACCTTGGGGCTGCAGCCCTTCCAAACTGGGAGGGGACAGCCAAGGGCCAGCACGCACCAGTGCCACCCCCCCTCAGCCAGGACCTGCTCTCACACTTCCTTTTATAGGGATGGAATGCATTTTGGGCTTTTTATCCTCTTTTCCCTGCCCATGGCCCTGGCAGCAGGTGCAGAGCTGCCCCGGCCAAGGGCAGTAAATACAATCCCAGAAGTCACCTAAACCCACGCCCTGGTCAAAGCGGCTCCTCACCATCCCTCCCGCAGCAATTCCCACTCAGGGGCTTGGAATACACCATTGCCAGCCCATAATGAGCTCACAGCAAGGTGGAAATGTTGGTAAGAAAGGAAGCAGTGAAACAGCAGGGCTTCATTTATAAAAGGGGCTCAAAACCAAGGGGGTATCAGCAAAGCAAGGAGCCTTCTGATGAGGAAAAAAAACAAACCATGGTGGAAAATCCATCCTTCCCACAATTATCCCTTTTTTGTTATCATGGTCCAGCAAAGACCAGCAGGATCTGTGCTCCCCAAGTCACACACTGCCAGCACATTTCTCTCTTACCAAACCAAAAGAAATAAATCAATACAATTTTCCATGCAGTGATTGGGTTTTTCAATCACCTTTGCAAGAGCAAAGGAGAGATGAAATCAGTTCTGTCTCAGCTGTCACAGCCACAGCACTGGGGATGTGCTGACGGGTACTTTAATTACTCCTATTTATAGGCTCATCAGTTGATATTTCCCAGCTTTTTTCAGTCTCCCTCACAAGTTACAATTTAGGGCCCTGAGCAGAGTAACAGGATTGTTCTGGCAAGGAGAAAGTTCACAGTGTTGCCAAAAGGTAACTTGTAGCCTTGTTCCCAGGGTGAGCAGGGACACCCAGAGAACAAAACAGAGACTAAAAAAACCTCCATACAGTTCAAAAAACCCCAAACCTTACTATAAATGGCCATGGATTGAAACCAATTCACCCAGATTCACCATCTTGAGCAGGAGAAAAGAGAGGACAACTTACCCTTGGAGAAATTATAATTTAATAGGTATTACTAATAGAGGTGAATCAATTGAAATTGTGGCTGGCCCATCCCTGGAAGAGTCCAAGGTCAGGCTGGGGCTTGGGGCAACTGGGATAGTGAAAGGTGGCCCTGCCCATGGCAGGGGGTGGAATGGGACGAGCTTTATGATCCCTTCCAACCCAAACCATTCTGGGATTCCGTGAATCTCAGAATAGGTCTGTTTAAAAGGATAAATATGTTTATACCCTCTTCTGACAATAAAACCCAACATTTACCCAAACCTCTGAGCCCAAAAGGACACCCGGGTACCAAACATCAAAATACATCAAGGACAGTGAGAAGCTACAACAAAGAAACGGGTTTGGCTGTCTGTAGTCGTGCTTTAGCAGTGCCACAAGGGTTTGAAATTAGAGTGAACGCTGGTAACTGACTAAGAACGCAGGTGTGGGGAGCTCAGAACACTCGTTTTGTAGCTGGGCCGTGTTTTAGGGTCGGTAAAGCAGCGGTGCTGGCCCTCGCTGGAACACGAACCCTGGGCTCCGGTACTGAGCAGGTCCCACTCAGGGATAATTCACCCCTCGGCTCCGGCGCTCCATGGGGACACTCACTTGAACCCCCCCAAACCGGGGGCACCGGGGCCGCTCCGGCCACCAACGGGGCTCGGTGAGATTCGAATCCACCCGCTCCCTCTAGCCCCGGGAGGTTCCCCTGGGAACGGGCGGGGAGCGGGATCCGGGAGCGGGGACATCCCCCGGGAACGAGCGGGGTGGGGGCTGCGGGAGGGGAACATCCCCCGGGAACAGACGAGAGGGAGCTCCGGGAGCCGGGACATCCCCCCGGGAACGGGCGCGATGGGCGCTGCCGGGGCGGCTCCCGGGGCTCCTGCCCGCCCGCAGGGAGCAGCCCCGTCCNCGCCTGACCGGGGGTCCCGGGGGTCCGGAGCGGGCGCGGGGTCTGGTGTCCCCCTCGCTGGTGACCCGGGGCTGCCCCGGGCAGCGCGGACCGTCCCGGACTACGAGTCCCATGGTGCCCCGCGCGGCGCGCTGACGTCACACGTCGCGCTGTCCTTAGCCCGCGCACCCGGATGTGAGTCCCTTTTGCTCCCCCGGAAGGTGAGGATGGCGGAGCTGCTGCTATCGGCGCCGGGCCCGCCGCGCTCCATCCGCCGCCATCCGCCCGCAGGCGGCCCCGCTGCGGTCACAAGCGCGGCCCGGCAGCCTCGGGGAGCGGCGGAGGGGCCCGGATAGGCGCAGGGGTGGGGAGGAGCGGGAGTGTCGCCCGTCCGAGCGGGCCAGGCCGCGGCGGGATGCGGAGGCCGCGCAGGAGCCTCCCGGGAGCTGGCTGGGGCTGGACGGGAGAGGCCGCTGGGGCAGGGCCCCGCAGCTCAGCGGTGCCGGGGCAGTCCCGAGCCGGGGCAGAGGCGGCTGCAGGCTCGGGATGTATGTGCCTGGCCTCGGGCTTCCCACCGAGGAGCGCTTGGATGTGCGCTGGAGCTGTTGTAATCAGCGCGTAGGAGCAGCTTAAGTCACAGGGAGCAGGGCTTGGTCAGCTACGGCTGGAGGAGGTGGCTGACAGCTACTAGAAAGGTGTGAAGGATGGTTTGTGTTCTTTTATTTTTATTTTCTGCGCTTTGTAACGAGCCCTGAACCCTGCTGTCTGTGATCGCAGATGGCGGGCGAGAAGGCGCCGGAGAAGAAGCCAGCTGAGAAGAAGCCGGCTAAGAAGAAGGCAGGGGACAAGAAGCCGGCAGAGCAGAAGCCAAGCCAGAAAGCAGCAGGGGACAAGAAGAAGAGGGTGAAGAAGTACCATGCCAGCCGTAACCCCGTCCTGGCCCGGGGCATCGGGAGGTATTCCCGCTCTGCCATGTACGCCAGGAAAGCCCTGTACAAGCGCAAGTACACGGCCCCAGAGACAAAGGTAGGGTGGGGAGCACTGGGGGAATAATGGGGTTTATCGTGGTGCCTTTGGTTTGAAATGTGCTGAGTTTTCCTTGTTCTTTGCACGCAGATAGAGAAGAAGAAGAAGGAGACGCCCCGTGCCACCATCACTAAGCCAGTGGGTGGAGACAAGAATGGAGGCAGCCGGGTGGTTAAAATCCGGAAAATGGTATGGAAAAGCACCGGGATGCTCGTGGATGGTGCAGGGGGCTTTAGGCTGGGTGATGGGGCTTTAGGCTGGGTGATGAGCCTCGTGCTTGGGGTGTTGTAGGGGTCTCAGCCTGTGCTGTGCTGTCTGTGAGTACAGACCCAGCGTTTGTGGGAGGTGGTGGGGATTTGGGTGGGAATTCTCTGTCTTGCATGTTGCTGTGCTGAGGTAGAAGCACACACAAATACTGAGCTGGACGCAAAATATTCCAAAATGTTCGCTGTGTTCCCAAGCACTGTCTGAGCAGAACTCAGAAAAGCTGAACTTCAGGGCAATAGAGAGACCCTTTTTGAGGAGTTGCTGTGCAGTGAGACACACAGGTGGTACAAGATGTTTGTCCTGTGTTCCCAGCCCAGGTACTACCCCACGGAGGACGTTCCCCGGAAGCTGCTGAGCCATGGCAAGAAGCCGTTCTGCGAGCACAAGCGGCGCCTGCGGGCGTCCATCACCCCCGGCACGGTGCTGATCCTGCTCACCGGCCGGCACCGCGGCAAGGTGGGCACAGCTCCTGCTCCCAGGGGCTTGGCAGCGTTTCAGACATCTTAAATCTCCCAGCTGGGCCACTGGGTGTAAATCTGTGACTTCTGTCTGGGTGTTTTCCTTGTCCAGCCTTTAGGGAAGGCAGGGGTGAAATGTTTGTAAATTAGGGTTGTTCTGAGCAGAGCTGGAAGTAAAACAGGGTCAGCCAGTTGCTTGGACACAATGCAAAGAGTTTTGCTGCAGAGCAAAGCCAGTGCCTGTTGCTGCCCCTACAAAGGCAAAACTTTGTCCTACAGCAGTTGCTGCAAAGGAAAAACTAGTGTTTCATTCTTAATCTAATTATCAGGGTAGCACTGGATTGTTATATTGAATTCTCCATCCTCAGGATGGTCACCAGCACAACTGGTATCCTTTATTTTCTTGAATTCTCTGTCTTTGATGGTCATGATTCCATAAAGAATGCTGTCAGAGAAGGAAACCTTGACCAGAAGGAACAAAACACAACGGGGGAATGGCTCTGACTGTGTGGTGTTACAGAGTCCTTGTGGTGTTTATCCAATTCCTGCCTGTAACTCATACAAAGGGTTTGGGTGCTGGGATGGCTGTTGCCATCCTGTAGGATGGGGGAAGAGTAAAACTGGAATAATTGGCTTTGCTCAGCCTTGAGAGGTAAAGCTCATGGAGAGTCAGACTTGGTTGGAGAGGAGGCACCTGGAAGTGCTGGAGCTTGGATCACAAGGTGGGAGCTCCTCAGGTGGCACAGCTGACCCACACCTGGAGCACTGCCAGTGCTTGTACCAGTAACAGAAGCACAATCCCAGTTTGGCTGTGGTATGGGAGCACTGGGACCTGAGGACTGATGTCCCATCTCATTTCTTTACAGCGTGTTGTGTTCCTGAAGCAGCTTGATACTGGCCTTCTGCTTGTTACAGGTAAAAGATTGTATTTAAACATGTCTTTGGGTCTTTTAAATTCAAGTTTGTCTCTGGGGTCAGTAGCACAACAGATCTGCACACGTTTGATTTGGCACATCAGTGGGGAATCACATTTTGGGGTGGAGTCGCCACCCCTGGAGGTGTCCAAGGAAAAACTGAATGTGGCACTCAGTGCTCTGCTGTAGTTGACAAGGTGGTGATCTGTCAAAAGTTGGACTTGATGATCTTGGGGATCTTTTCCAACCTTAATGATTCTGTCATTTGTGACTTTGCAGGGAGGTGGAGGGGAGATAAGTAAGCTTCATGATCTGTCTGGAGGAGCTCAGGAAGGAGATTTTTGTATTTCTAGAGGGCTTTGACTGTTGTGATTTTAGCTGTAGGCAACTCTGAAGGAACTGGTCATCACATAGACTAGAAGAATTCAGCTTCAAGGCAGTGGTTTTCAGCAGAAAAGCTGACCTTGTTCTCTTGTCTTCTCTGCTTTCAGGCCCCCTGGCTGTCAACCGTGTCCCTCTGCGCAGGGCTCACCAGAAATTTGTTATTGCCACATCCACAAAGGTGGATCTCACTGGGGTGAAAATTCCCAAGCATCTCACGGATTCCTACTTCAAGAAGAAGAGGCTGAGGAAGCCCAAGCACCAGGAAGGAGAGATCTTTGACACTGAGAAAGAAGTAAGGGACAGGGTGGTGCCTTCTTTCTCAATGCTCCAGGCTAAGCTGGAAAGGGGAAATTAGCAGGAAAAAAAACAAGTGGGTTTTAAGTGGTCATAAATAAAGTGAGGTAATGCCATTAAAATGAGGTGACCACCCTTTTAAATTTGGGGATTTTTCTCAGAGGAGAAGGAGTTATTATTCCAGTTAAATGTCTTCTTTGACCAAGAAATGCTGTCACTGTGGGCTCCAAGGAGCGCTTCAGTGCTTCACCACCTTCCCATTATCAAGAACAAGCGGGGGAAAGATCTCTTTAAAATCCCAAAACTCAGGGTTTGCCCTGAATTTCTTCCTCTCTCTAAAGGATCCTGCAGTTGCTCCCAGGATTTTAATGTTGTTGTGTGTGCTTTGCAGAAATATGAGCTGACGGAGCAGCGCAAGACAGACCAGAAGGCCGTGGATTCCCAGATCCTGGCACGGATCAAGAAGGTGCCTCAGCTCCGGGGGTACCTGCGCTCCACATTCTCTCTCTCAAATGGAGTTTATCCTCACAAATTGGTGTTCTGAGCCTTCTGCAAGCACCACATTAAAATCCAAGGGAAAAAAAGCAAGGATTTGTGGTGTGTTCATTGCAGTCTGTAGCAGCAGGTGTTGCACCGCTCTGGCAGTGCTTGTTGCTGTGGGTTGAAACTCTGAGGGGCTGTAAGTAGTGACCAGAATTTGGAGAAGTTTGGGGGTAGGAGTTTTGGCTGTTGTAGTTTTGTGGTGGTTGTTGGATTTCTTTAACTATTTAACATAAATAGGAATTCAGCTTTCTTAACTCTGAACGAGCTGGGGAGGGATCCTGAACAGATTTTGCTTTTGGAATAGCAGCTAATGCTGAACACAGGATAAAATGAATACAGAATATGTCTGTGCTGAACTTCAGCTAATAAATAACTTCTTAGAGGTATTTCAGGAGCTATGCTTGGATTTTGAAGTGGAAATGCTGGGAATACTCCACAGTTTTGCAGAGTGAAAGTGTCTGAAGTGAGTGGAGAAGGTTAGTGCTGTGTTGAACTCAGCAGAAATCAATGCTCTTACACAAAGCAGGGATGTACAGTTCACCAAGTCTGGCACTCTGGCGCTCTTCCTTAGCCAGACTTCTGCAGGAATCCAGGTTTATGTAACTGCACCATCTGTCTGCCCAGTAATTCTGAGCTGAGGTAGCCAGCAGGGTTAGACTTGACGAGAAATAGAGATTTCAACAAATTCATCCAGGCTCCATGAAAACAGGATAGGGAAGAGAGCAATACAGCCCTCCCTGAGGTGGAAGCCATGTTTAGTGGGAAAGAGGAATTGGGCTTGGAGTGCTCCAGGGGCAGTGGGAGAACTTGAACACCTGTAGAGTACGTGGTTTGCACCAAGGGGCTGCAGTCTGGTGCTGGTGGGTGTTAAAGTGTCTGAAGTGAAAGCACTGGGCACTCCCACCATCTTCCTGTTGCTAATTACCAGGCTGGGAGAGCTGAGGGGTGTCAGCCTGGAGAAGGGAATGCTCCAGGGAGACCTTAAAGCCTTTTGCAGTGTCCAAAGAGGCTCCAGGAGAGCTGGAAGGGCACTTGGGACAAGGCCTAGAGTGTCAGGACATGGGGAATGGCTTCCCTCTGCCAGAGGCAGGGTTAGATGGGATACTGGGAAAGAATCGTTACCTGTGAGGGTGAGGATGCCCTGGCACAGAGTGCCCAGAGGATCCCTGTGGCTGCCCCTGGATCCCTGGAAGTGTCCAAGGCCAGGTTGGACGGGGCTTGGAGCATCCTGGGATGGTGGAAGTGGCAGGGTTGGGACAGGATGAGCTGTAAGGTCCCTTCCAAGCCAAAGCAGCCTGGAATTCTCTCTGAAGTATCGGTGAGGCTCAGCAGAGGGAGGCAGTGAGCTGGCTGTGTCCTGTGCAAAATTCCCGGCCTGGCTGGGAGGAGTCTCTTGTTCTGTGCTGTGTTCTGCCCTGTGTTCTTTATTTTCCCTGACATTGGAATTTTGTCTGTTACTGGTTACATCTTCTCTTGTGTGTGCTTTGCTGGATAATGGGATTACTCACAGGTTTTTAAGTTAAAAGGAGTTTCTCCTGCAATTCTGGAAATGGCCTGTTGATATAAATCAGCTCTAAAAAGATACAGAAGGGTTTTACACATCTCCCTGCTACTCCTAAGGTAGGTCTAAGAAAAACCTTAACCAAATATGTTTGGAAAGTTCACTTACATTAAAAATTGTGTGTGGGAACAACAAAATGGGGAAATCCCCATTTAGCAAGGAGAATCAGAAGTGTTTGTATGAGCACGTGGTATTGTAAATTCAGTCACACCCTTGTGCTCTTGAGGGAAAACTGCAGGACATTTAATGCTCCAGTCATTCCCTTCCCTGGGGGAGCGGGGAAGTTGCAGTAACAAAATAGCCCCAAAACCTGTCGGGTGTGGAGATCCAATGGTGTTCTCTTGAGTTCCTGGTTGCTCTGACACATTCCTGCTTTGTGGATCAGGAGACACCTGGAACCATTAACCTTGTTTGCTGGGAGGGGAGGCTTGTCTGCCGGTGTGCTGTCAGGAAGTGATTTGGAAATGGGAGTTGGTTATCAACAGATGCTGGTCTGGAGCAGCGCTGCCATTGCCCTCTTCCTGTCACCTGTGATGATGTGGTGACAGTAACACACCCTGCAAGGTGGGGAGGAAGGGAGGGAGGAATCTCTGCTCCTGTTAATTGCTGAGCTGGGTCACTGGACCAGCTGGATGCCAGTGTCACACCAAGGGATGTGGGAGCAGGAGAAATTGGAACACCAAATCCTGCCTTCCCGAGGACAAGCAGCTCCTCAGGCTTTGCTGCAGGAAATGGAGATGGCAAACCCCTCATATTCCAAAAGGAGAGGCAGCCAGTGATCAGCTGTGATGTGTCTGTCTCCAACCTCCCAAATATTTTCCCTGAGTTCTGTGCAATCTGCCTTCTTTGAAAAGCTGCGGGGTGAGGGATGGAAAACAGGAAAAACGAGGCCTGTGCAGGTGACCAGCACAGAGGGATTTTTTTAATCCAGATAATGCTGGCCTCTACCTGAGCACAACTTGCAGCACATAAAGAGCCTTTGTGTGTGTTCTGGCTGTCCCCAGCATTTCCCATGCCATGTGAACAGTTCTGCAGCTGGGCTCGCTGAGTCACTGCTTTTTCCTGGGCAGCCCCCACAGAAGAAGCCAGAGACATCCAAAGCCTCCATCACCCAATGAAAAGTGCTGGAGATGTGCAGCTCCAAAAATAGTGACAGCCTCAACCACAGCAGCACTTCATTAGCATCAAATGTGCTCTTTGCTTCAGCTGCCTAATAAAGTGATATGTAATTATAATAAAGCATCCTTTGGAGAGGAAAGAGAGAGGGATGTTGGCTTTCCCAGGGAATTGATAATAAGATGTGATGCCTTGTTATCTCCAGGCACCTATTTTTACCTGTCAGCTGTGCAGTGACCTGGTGGCTGCAGCTCCAGCCCAGAGAGGCTCTGTCCAGCTGCCACAGCAGGCAGTGGGCTCAGGGACCAGCCGCTGCCTTTGCCTCTGGAATGAGAATCCTTCTGGGACCAGGATCCTCAGGAGAAACTGAGGCTGATCTGCAAGACAAAGTCAAAGTCCTTTCCAGTGCCAGCTTTGTAGAGAACAGTTACCTGTGGCATTTCAGCTGTGACACTCTTGGGTTTAACCTTAATTAAGAGGAGCTCTGGCTGGAGTGTGAAGATGCTTTTATGGGACTCCCACACCTTTTGGGCCAAATGGTGAGGAAAATTTGCCAAATTCCCAGATGTCCAGGGACTGGCTGCTCAGTTCATCTGTGCTGTAGGATGTGCCTTGTCATGAAGGAGAGGCTGAACCTTTTTCTCCCAGCTTATTTCCACCTGATCCTTGCCCTCCCTCTCCTCAGAGTTCAGAACTGTTGCAAGGAAATTCACTGTGGATGTCCCCACAAGCTCAATAAATAATCAAATAAATTCCAATCCTATAGATGCACCATAAAGAGCTCCTGTCCTGGTTTGGGAAGAGGAACTGAGGTTCCCAGCCACTATTCACCTGTTAATTGGATTTCTCCAGTTCTCCTGTATTGCAGTCTGCACTGAGCACTTGACAACTCATTGCTTTTGCATTTACAGCAATTAAATCCTTATTTTTATAAGGATCTTATTCATAATAGTCCTTGTTATGTTTTGTTCTGGAAGCCACTGGTTGAGCAAAGTCAGGCAGTGCCTGAGTCACTGCAGAGGGTCGTCTGAGATGGATGCATATGGAATTTGACATAGAGCAACCAGGACATTTATCTTTATTTAGTTACTTTTTAATTATTTGTTTGTTGCTTGGAATGTTTAGGTCAGAGTAGTCTCACCCTCTCCCAGCTATCAGTCAAAACCCCCATTTTTGTCAGCTGGCTGGCTTTTTTTGCCCACTTTATCTATTTTTTCCCCATTATTTCAGTGTTTATCTCAGGGGAAATGACTTTGCATGATGGATTGCACACAGAGCCAGCAGCTTCTCTGACCTAAGCATGGTTCACACTCCATCAGACATAAACACTTATTAGTTGTAATAGTGATGAGGAGAGAGGAAGCACAGTAGTTAAAATGGGACTTGAGATGAAAGAAATTCAATGTTTTTTCCTCAGCAATATTGATTTTCTGTGTGATCCTGAGCAAGTCACTTATTTTCAGAGAGGTCTGTGCTCACATACTGCAGAAACCAGAAATACTTTCTCATGTCTGGTCTCAAGAAGTGTTTTCCGCTTCAGAAAATGGAAAATTTATGTCCATTTTCTGAAGTACATAAAAGAATAAGCAGTCTCTGCCTGGCTGACACTGAGAGGGAACCTGATCCATTAATCTGATCTTGTTCTATGAGATCATATCAACATTTCAGACTAAAAAATACAAAAGTTGTGCTGTGTTGAAGACTGGCACAGGTGGCACAAAGAATAAATGTTCTCATAATCCTATTTATCAGTTTTAATGTCATTTTTTTGCAGAATTTAGGCTGTTTTATTTGTACAGGGCAGCAGAGCTCAAAGATTCAGAAACTCTGGAGCCATTGGGTGTTTCTTCAGTTGCCCAATTAGCAGTTCCTGGTGCTTTGCCTGCAGATTGTTTTAATGATGATCATAACCAGCTTCTCATAGTTTACATCTGCTGAGCACTTTGGCCTTGTGACATCCAACACAGGTCAAAAACTGCCATGAGAACACCAAGAAACCACACAAAGGTAAAATGATTTCTCCAATCCATTGGAACAAGTCTGTGGGATGCAGAGAGCCACCCCAAGGAGCCTAAGGAATACCTTTAAATCTCATGGAGAAAATAAAGTTTAAACCAGAAGCAATTTCATCTTCATCTATTTTGTCAGTCCTAGTGGATGTAGAGGTTTTCCACTGGCCTGACAGATGCCTTAGGATGTAATTGGTTTTCAAATTAAGGCTTTCAAGTATCACCATGTGCTCTACATGGGATCCTATTGTTCAAAATGGCCATTTGGACAAGAGAAAATAAAACCCAAGATAAAATGTACAAAAGGAGCCCTTGGTTCACAAGGGAGGAAGGGCATTTTTCAGAATAAGGCCCTAAAAAGAGTAATGCACCCTCAAAATGATGGCACCATTCAAATTTCTGGTGGGAGTGTCCTGCTGAGCTGAAAGGAAAATCTCTTTTATGGAATTTCATAGAAATTGGTTGGGAACCAGAATTCTTCCTTCAAGAAAACAAAAATAAAACCCTGAACAAATGTCCCTGTGGAATCAGGGAACTGAAAGCACAGCAACTCCTGCTCAAAGGAGAGGCACATGGCAGAGCTCCTGTGCACTGAACATCACCCACATGGCTTCCCTGGGGCCTGACAAAGTGCAAAAAGGCCACTGGAAACCTGGAGCTTTGTGTTTGTGGAAGAGAAAAAAGCCAAACACATGCCCAGAGCAGGGGCAGAGAGGGAGAAAAAGGAAAACTGCCTTTTGAGACTGCTGATGCAAGAGAAACTTTGAGAGGGTTGGGGTTTTTTTGTTCAAATCCTGGCTTTGGTCAAAGCACTGAGCATAAAAATGTGTGGTTTATTTAATCCAGCACTCCAGGAAAGACTTGCCTGCTTTGTAATTAAACAGAACTTCATCAAGGCAATGTCTCACATCATTCTGTAACTGCCTTCTAACACAGACAACCCATTAATCCCCAAACTGCCTGACAGCTTGAATAAAAAATAGAATTAAAATAATCCAAATAACAGCACAAATTGTGTGGTTTGGGCTCCCTTGAAATAACTGCTGATTTCACAAGTGCCTGAGAAGGGTGTCCCAGTGTGAGCCAGGCAGTGCAGCTGCTCCTGAGGATTTATCATTCTCATTAGAATTTCTATCACTCTTCCCATCCTGTCACCCTGAGCTTCAATTTTTCCATGTCATTCAATTGCCACCACCCCAAGCCTGGGCAGACTGGGTAATCAAGCCTAAAAAATGGCTTTTTGATGTGTTTGTCAGGCCCAATCAAGAGCCACATGATAACAGAATGGAGCCCAGCACACAGAATGTGGTCCCTGTGCTGCAGGAGGAGGGCTGGGCTGATATCACCTGTCTGGGAAATGATAATCTCATGAAGGGGGTGATGCTGATGTTTTTGGGTGGCTGACAGCACTGCTCTGGTTCTCCTGTTGATTCATTGATTGTTTGTGGGGTTATTTTAGTTGAAGTTTAGTTCTTCCTGGTTCTCTGTAGGCTGCTTGTGATGTTCTTTTTAAAGAAACACTGTGCTGTTGTTAAGCATAAAGTGAAGGTTTATAAAACAATTCCCATTCCCTGTCAGGACCAGGATTTTATAAGCACAGGACATTCCACTGCAGCACCATAAACTCACCTCTACCACACCACAAAGGAAGAAACTCTCCTGCCTGTAGCAGCATGAAAAGATTTTCAACCACCCTGGCTTCACCCAGGGGCCAGTCCAGCCTAAATGTGGAATGATGAATTATTTGGCCTTTCCTGGTTCGTGCCATCTGGCTGGAAGGAAAATAGGGAAAAATAGGTGAGTGATAGACAGCATAAGAGGACTGCACCTCTCACATACACCAGCAGCATCCCAAACCACAGCACACATCTCCAGCCTCTTCTGTTTGTTTCCCTCATATTTATATCCTGTCAACTTGTTCACTCACTGGGACTTTATTGTATAATAGTTATTACTCTTTTAAAAGCAGATTCTTGGCTGGAGATAGAGGAAAGAAACACTGGAAAGAACAAGAGAAATGCTGCAAGAAAGAAAGGAAAGGGAGGAAGGCTCCATGGGAAGAGCACCTTTGGAGATGGGGGCACTTAGAGCTGCAAGGCAGCACCACACAGAGAGCAAAATTGTTCTTCCCAGAGGAAAACCATTCCACTTATTCCACTTTGCACAGCTTGGCTTCAGCTCTCAATTAGTGGCTTTCAGTTTTAGCTTTGTTTTGCATGCCTGTCACCACTGAAGAGAAAATCAGCACAGAGTAACATTTGCTCAGGCCAGAGATTCACTGCCCTGCCTTCCTTTGCCAGGAATAAGGGTCGGTGGTGCTGCAATGCCAGTGCAAACCTGCTAATTAGGAATTCACACTCTTGGATCTGATTTAGGAATTGCAAGTAAAAGACAAAGATGATGAAAGTTCAAGCACCACCTCTTTTAAAATCCTCATTTAAAATCCTGTTTTCCCTCTTTGCTTTGGTGTCCTGTTGGTTCTTACTCTCCATTATCCCAGGTTGCTCCAAGCCCTCTCCAACCTGGCCCTGGAAAAGGAAATTGTCCCAAAATGTACTTTTCCCCCTGGAATGTTACTTTGCAAATGTCAACATTTCAGCTTTTTATTCTGATTAGGATTGAACTTTTAAAATAAATATTGTGTGAAGCTCTGCCCAGATCTCAGCTTTGACCAATGTGTGCACAGAGCTGTCTGGGTGGGCAGAGAGAACTTTTCCAGGGATATCAGTTCTGGAATTTGGCTATTACAGCTCTTGTTCAGGGTGAAGTAACAGGAATTTCCCCTGTATTTGAACCAATTCCTGTTTGAGGGAATCCCTCAAACACAGGGATTGCAGGATCAGTATCTCAACCAACTCACTTGGGAAATCAGAGAAAAATCTTGAAATACAAATGTAGACATTCAAATTATTTCTCGATAGGCTAAGAGAAAAACAGCTTATGACACTTTCCAAGGGTTTTTAATACAACTTTAAGTAAAATGTGGGGTAAATATGAAGCCAGAGATGCCACCTTGTCATGTTTATGTTTACAATATTGAGCAGAATATTGTATCAGATTCTTCTTTTTCCATTTATCTATCCCTTGTGTTACTGCACCAGTTTTCAGAAAGGTTGAATTTTAAACCAGCACAGAATAGCTGTATTTAAACCTACCTATTTTTGGATAGTAATAATGAGTCTTCTGAGACATTTGAGATTCAAAAATTCAGGACAACCACTCAGGGATCTGCTCAGCTCCCAGCCACTCTTTCTCACAGATGGGCAGCATTTAGGTACTTCCAGAAAAGGCTACTTGAGTAAGAAAATGAGACCTGAAATTTGGGAGAGCGCTGTTAAATGTCAGCACCTCAAGGGAGCAGGAAATCCCAAAGAAAAGATCAGGCTTCCAACTTTCCAAATTTGAAAGGACAGGGAAGATTTAGTGCAGAGATGGTGGGGAGGAATTCTCTTCACTGGAGGAACTCCAGCCCTCATGGGTGGAGACAACAGGAGAGGGAGGAAATTAACTGTTCTCTGTGTCTGCAACAGCTGGAAATGGAAAGGGTTAAATTACAATAGTAATGGATTAGGGAACTTCCTAAAAGTAAAGACAATTCAACAGTGGAAGAGACTGAACAGAGAAGCTGTGGCTGCTCCTGGATCCCTGAAGTGTCCAAGGCCAGGTTGGATGGGGCTTGGAGCCACCTGGGATGTGGAAGTTGTCCCTGCCCATGGCAGGGGGTGGAATGGGATGGGCTTTGAGGTCCCTTCTAACCAAAACCATTCCAGGATTCCCAGATTCTGTGATTCCATAATTTACATTTGTTTCCTGTCCAATTTAAGTAAGGCCATGTTTGCAAGGTAGTGATTCATACTCTTTGTTTCCTATAACCTTTATTCATTTTAACAAAAATATCTATTTGTTCTTCCTCCCTCAAGCCCACCTTGCAATCTTCAGCAATTATTGCTCTTCTAAATGAGAAAAATGTGAATATTTCTATTTGCAATTAAAATACGTTTCTGAGGTTTGGAATTATTTTATTTCACCGTCTAGTTTCTTCCTTCTCCTCTGTCAAACACTGATTTTTTTTCCACCTCAGTCCTTTCTATGTTTTACTTGGAGAAACTGTATTTTTTAATCCCAGATAATGTGCCAAGAAATGCCAGTATTCCTTGGGTAGTGGCCTTATTAATGATGGCATTTGGGCTCCTTAAATAACAAATATCAGGCAGAGGAGCCAGGATTCAGGGTCTGCAAATCTGGTTAGTGCAGACCACATAAAAATAGCAACTTGTTTTTCTTTTTCACACATTTCTTAGTGCCACAATGGTCACTGAAACTGAAAGTGTCATTTCTAAATGAACAGGAAAATACACAGCAAAGCCTTGGGATGAAAAGAGTTCTCTCCACACATAATAGCTGTTAATGTAAAATTAAACTGAAGGGTGAGACAATGCTGCTATAAATCCCATTACATAATAGGCAAATTCCAAGCAGGAATAGGGAATTTCCATTTGCAGGAGTGAATTTTTGCCCACAGCCCATGAGCATCTTTTGCTAAATCTCAGTATCTGTGGTGTCCAGAGAAGCACAAGGACACAGGAGACCTGCATGGGAAGGAGCTGATCCCCAAAATCCTGCCACCAGAGGCTGAGGCAACCACAGCAGATCAAAGAACACTCAACATCTGCTCCAAAATAATGGAAAAAAAAGCAAAATAATGGAAGCAAAAGAGTGGTTTTCTGTAGGAGCCTATTTACAAGTTGAGGGTTTTATTCCTTCAGCTTGATGATTTGTGTCACAAAGTTATTCTGGTCTATTTTTTAAGTCATCCCATAAAGTAGTCCAAGACTTCTTTGTAGTTGCTGCTGTGCCCCTCTGACTGCACATTGAAGCTGCAGTGGCTGACATTTGCTGGTGACAGGCAGAACACAAATATTATCTTTTTTTCATTCCATTATACAACATCTTCTGCAGCAGATGCCAGGCAAACTGCATGGAGTTTGCTGTATCCAGTACAGCCCTAGTGCTGAAAATCCCATGTAGGAAGCCACATCAGCATTCCATGTAAGTTTATAGATTGTACAACACACTCTTAATTCCTGAATGGCAGGCACTTCAAATAATTTAGGAAATTACATTTAGCAGTAATTATTTTATTTACCTGCAGTGAGGCAGGACAGGGTACATTTCTCAGTTTTATTCCATTGTTTTCATTCAATAACTGCTTTTTAACTTTGAATTGTCAGGTCAATAGAATTCAGAAGAACTCCAAATAAGCAAATCAATAACTATAAAATGGTGAATATCCCTTCTGTTCAGCATGGGAAGTCTTCACACAGATTTGGCTAAAAGACCTCCAAAACATCTGCACAATGTGCAGGTCAGAGCCAAGGGGGCTGTTTTCACTGGAGGCAGCTCAGGTTACCTCCCACAGGAACCCACATGGATCAGGATCCTTCCTGGGAGAAACTGTCACCAGCCCCCAGCCAAAGGACAAAGCACAGCCCCTGCCAGGGAATAACGTGCCCACACACCTCGTTCAGTGCCTCACCTGCTGTGGAAGCTTCCAGAGTCTCTCCTGGCTCTGAGTCAGCTCCTCATTCCTGTGAAAGGCCTTGGCTTGCATCCCAAGGCAGAGGATTGAATCCAAAGCCACATCAAACACGGATTCTCCATCTGGGAGCTGCTGTGGCAGCCACATTCCTCCAGGACAAAGCAGCCCAGGAGGCCACGGAAAGAGCTGCAGACAAAGCGTTTGCAGCCTGGGTTACCCAGCCTGTGAAACATCCCTCTGGAGAACAGGTACATCCAAACCTCTGGAAAACACTGCAAACCCCTTCTGCTGATGTCCTTCTCCTTGCTTGTGAAGGGAACATCCCACTTGACTCCCAGCTCTGCTGTTTGTGTTGATTTTGTGGAAACAAAAAAACCAACTAGCACCATGATAGTACCACAAGATCTAAAGATGGAATGCTTTTTTGTGGAATGCTACTCCCACTAAAATGCACACACACTTTGTGTTTCTCTCCCTCTGTTCCTCTCACGTGTGGATGAATGAAAACAATGTCCAACTCCCACTCTGGGAACAAAACAACAACAACAACACCCATGGCTGTCTGCCCGTGCAATGCTGTGACTAATCCAACCCCAGGAGTTTTTCCCTTGCTGCAAGGAACCTTTGGGAGCCTGGCTTATCTCCCCTGCCAGAACTCAGCTGCCATGTCCCACCTGTCATAAAATCTTCCAATCTCAGCATTCCCTCTCTTCTGACTCCTCCCAGGGCTCCCACAGGAGGATCAGGGTCCATCTGCAGCCATTGCTCTCTCTGTCACGTCTTGACCAAAAATAACAGATGCCCATGAGGCTTCTCCCTCATAAAAACTTTTGATAGCAGCTCTGCACACTCTCCCTGATCAAAAATTACTGCTGCACAGAGGCAAATAATATCTATTTCTAGAATAAACCAAGCCTTGAGACTCTTTTACTCTCCAGCACATGAATAGCAGGGATGTCCTACCAAAGAGTGCACAGAGCTATCACACAGATCTCTAAATTACTGCTTGTTTGAACTTACCTGAACCCTGTGTCAACGGAACTGGCCTCAAAAACAAGCTACACAATGGTGTGAGTGCTCACACTGCTGAATCAGTGCTACAAAAGGGCTTTGCATAAGTCCTATGTTGAGTGGTCATCTATTACATGGAAAAATATGCTTCTTCCCAACCAGATTTAATAGGATATAAAGCACTGGTGGTAGATCTTGTTTTACTCCAGCTCTGAATAAGCTTTTCCTGCAATAGCACAGCACATTTGTTATGATGCATTAATATGTTAAATAATTTAATCTGATCAAACAGGTAAATAAATGCATAGAGCTCTATCTCTGCTCAGTTGTGCACAGTCACTGTTCCATGAAAAGCAGACACTTGCAATGGGAATCCCCACAGCAATTATCCACTAAAACTATTTAACATTTATCATCACGTCTCTCTCATTAACATGATTTGTCTCAGCAGCACGTCCTTTGCTGAACACCCAGGTACAGCTGCCTCTGACACTTTGTGCCTCTGAACGGGCTCAGGGCGAGGTCTGAGGGAACTGAGGGCGAAATTAGGCTGAGAAAGAAGGATCAATTTTCCTCTGGATCCCCTTTTTTCCACACATACTGAGGTGTTGCAACACTTTTGCTTTACGCCCTCTGGAATCCATAAATCCAGAAGTACACATTTGAAGGCACAAACCTGCTTGCTCACGAGTTCTTTGGGAAAAGCTCCTTGAGAGGTGACAGGATTCCTGTGAGATGGTGACGGAGCGGGGCAAGGAGAAGGGAGAAAGGGAAATCATTCTGTGAGGGGACAGCCAAAATAGGGGTGAGCAGGGCTGCGGGAGAGGAGAAACAACCATGAGGGAGAAATAAGAGGGACAGCCCTGGAGGGAAATGGGGAGTTTCAGAGCGGCCCAGTAAGTGAATCCAAGAGGGTTGAGAGGGAAACTGAGGAGAACAGCACTGAGGGAGCAGCTCTCGGTCCGGGCGAAGGGTGGAGGGAGGTGAAGGGCTGAGGGAGCGGCCATTGCATGAGGGTGAGACCCCAGGGCAGTGCCAGGGGAGTGAGGTGAAGCCCTGAGGGGACCGTCCCTCGCTGCGGGACGAGCGAGAGGCTGAGGAGAGCAATCCCTGAGGGATGAGGCGAGGCACTGAGGGGAGGGCAGCCGGAGCGGATGAGGTTCTGAGGGGAAAACACCCGGTGCGGGTGATCCGCTCCTCGGGTGAGGCGCTGAGGGGAAAACACCCGGTGCGGGTGATCCGCTCCCCGGGTGAGGCGCTGAGGGAGAACACCCGGTGCGGGTGATCCGCTCCTCGGGTGAGGCGCTGAGGGGAAAACACCCGGTGCGGGTGATCCGCTCCTCGGGTGAGGCGCTGAGGGGAAAACACCCGGTGCGGGTGATCCGCTCCCCGGGTGAGGCGCTGAGGGAGAACACCCGGTGCGGGTGATCCGCTCCTCGGGTGAGGCGCTGAGGGGAAAACACCCGGTGCGGGTGATCCGCTCCCCGGGTGAGGCACCGAGGGGAGCGCACCCGGTGCGGTTTATGCGCTCCCCGCTGTGCGGGCGATCCGCTCTCCCTAGCGCTGAGGTGCGATATGAGCGGGGTGAAGCTCTGAGGGGAGCGCTCCCGGTGCGGATGCGGCGCCGCGCCCGGTGCAGATGACCCGCTCTTCCCGGTGCGGTTGCTACCCTCCCCGCGGTGCGGGCGAGGCGCTGTGCCCAATGCGGACGATCCGCCGTGCCCGGTGCGGGTGAAACACAGAGCAGAGCACACAAGAGGCGGGTGAGGCGCTACCGGCAGCGCCGCCGGTGCGGGCGGAGCGGCGGGAGAGGCGGGGGGCGGAGCTCCGGCGCCGGGGGCGTGTCCCGGCGCTCGGGGCGGTGCCGCGGGGCNCGCCATGGGCGGGTAGCGGGACCCGCCTCGCCTCAGCCCTGCGGAGCCCCCCCGCCCTCCGCGCCATGGGGTCCCCGGCGGCCGCTTCGGCGGCCGCGGCCACCGACTCGGCGCAGTGGCTGTCGGTGAAGGAGGAGACCATCTTCCTGCACGACGGGCTGATCCGGGGCACCGACCTGGCCGAGCTGCCCAGCGAGATCATTGGGGTGGCCGAGCCCGGCGACACCGAGCTGGAGGTGAGGCGGCCCCCCGAGCTGAGGGGAGGGACGGGGAAGGGCCAGGGGGTGAGGGGGAGGATGCCCTCGGCAGAGGGGCACGGTGGCAGCGGAGGCCTGAGGCGAGGAGGACGGGGGGATGGGAGATGGGGGTGCAGGGAGGATGACTAGGGGAGGATGGGGGGCCGGGCTGGAGGATGCTGCTTGCGGATGCCGGGTGAGAGATCTGGAGTCCGGAGCGAGCCGGTGTCGAGGCGTTCTGCTTGTGTCGAGTCGGTCTGATTTATTTCAGATAATAATGAGAGTGGAGCTGGGCAGGAGGATGATGAGGTGCTGATGTAGATGGAGGGTGAAGTATTGGTGCGTCCTCCTTGTTTTGAGTCCGTAAGGTTTGGAAATCAGAGCCGCACTCACGGATTTCAGCGTGGCCTTTGGCCCGTTTATTTTTATTGAAGGTTTTGTGTTTTCTTGCTGTTACTTTAGACGGTTTTCTAAATTCATCAGCCTTACAACGACGTGCTCAGGGGTGCCCAGGTGTTTTATTCAGCTGTTGACAGTGATCGTTATTAAGGATCCAGGAGGGCAGCCCAGATTTCCATCCCAGCTTTTTACCTTCCCAGAACTGCCCCTGGTGTTGGCTGCAGGCAGGCGGTGCAGCTGTTTTATCTTAGGAGGAACCGCTGAAGGACTGAATGTCTCGGATTATGGGTTACATCTATTTGGTAGACCGCATTTTTTTTCCCCCCTGTGTGCCTCCCTTCTCCTCTTTCACCCCACCCTCCTCTCCGGCAGTGTGGCTCGCAATGACACAGGGGCTTTGTCACCGGAGCTGAGCGGTGGGAGCGCACAGGGGACGCTCCAGCCGGAGCTTTATCTCCGGGCTCTGTTTGGTCCCAGGCATTTTAGGCCGAAAAACCCCTTTTAGTGAGGTTTTAGCTGCTGCCTGGGCTGGTGCTGAGAAGAACCCACGAGCAGTCCTGACATTATTGTTCATCGGGTGACGTGGAACCTTTACGGGCTTTGGGGAAACTTCCCCCAGCCTTATCTAAGGAAAGATATTTTCTGCAGAATGTGCGTTTTCTGTCCCGTGTGTTGGGACACTGAGGAATGGCATGGAGAAATCAGCTGCTCCCGTGAAATGGATGTTGGCAAATATCACATGAACAGGAAAAGGGAGATTTTTAAGGTGGCTGACTTATCTCTGTGTGTATAAACATGGAACCATTCTCCCTTGTGATCAGAGTTGCTCTGGCATTCAGTGCAGCTTGGATGCAAGAAAATATTTTGATTCCATGGCATAGTTCTAGAAGCAGCATTGAGTTTAAAAACTGTGCTAGAAAACTAACGTGCTCCCACAGCATTTTTCATGTTATATCATAAGAAAGGAGGATATCCTTTAAAAAACAAACAGGACCTTATTTTAAGATCTTGCCAGCCAGGCCAGCAGTGTGTTCCAGCCTGAAACTTGACACACAGCTTCACTCGACAAACACTTCAGCTCTGGAGAATTTTTTTGTTAGTGTTAGGAATGTTCTAAAACTCCAGTTGTTTGGGAGAGATAGGAATGGAATTGGTGCTACTGTGTCTTGTGCTTTGACATTTAATGTAACAAGTGTTGCAGCAATCCAGTGCCACTGATTCACCTCATTTTTTCTGCTCCAGGGATTCTTTTCCTGTTCGTGTTTGCAGTGCAAAACTTTGAAATAAATAATTAAATATGACTTTTTGCTGTGTTGCTTATTTTTGATAAGTACTGATTTTGACTTATATTGATCTTTGTTCTTAAGTCACAGCTTATTAAAGCCTTTTATTTCTATCCACTGATGGAATTGATGATTACAAGCAATCAATTTAATTTTTAGATATCTGCAAATTGGTTTAGAATTTGGTATTGAGGAGGAAGGGTTTTAAGAAATGAAAATTCACCTGGTGCAAATGTAAAATATTTAGCTCATAATTTTTCTCTGCCTTTTTTTAATGCTGTTTTCATTTAAATAAGGGGTACTTTGGTGATGTGGAATGGCTTTGAGGAGCCATTTTGTGGAAATAGGTGCACACATCTGATTGAAGCGTGGCCATGCAATCCACTGCTACACAAGAGCTCATTTACACTCTTTCTACTCCTACTTGCAGTGTAATAAATATCTTTGAAAATGGTCCAAACAGAAATCTCTTGGGATGTGCTATTGGCCATGGGTAGGAGATGCTGCAGCTGCTGCTTTGATTAGGAAACTTCTTTAATTCACTTCTTGTGCTTCATCAGTGGTGGTCAGAAGCCTGGCTGAATTTCGGAGCTGAAGTGCTTAATTAAAAATGTATAATGTTTAATACTTTAATGGATTTTTTTTTTTTTTTGGGTGGAGAAGTATCATTCTGGTCTGTTTTGCCTAAATATCCGTTTAAAGAGCGTATTGGTGACTAATGTCAGTGTGTTTGGATGTGTTTCCTTTGTCCTTCTGTTCAAAGGTCCTGTCTATTTATAAAAAGAAAAGCAGAGGAAAAAATGTTACAGTGCTGGTGTTAGGCCAAGAAAGGCTTATGGAAACTTATTATTTTGTTATTTTGACTCCCATGCAGCTTTGATTTTATCTTTTTGTGTATTTATATACACTTGTATTTGTACATATACACTTTAATGGTCTGTTACAAGAGCCTAAATCTTCTCTTTCAACTTGTTCTAGGAATATGTTGAGCTTTAAAGGGTGTGGAGGTTTTTGCTCTGTTTTTATTTTTTCTGTGATGATGTGTGCCAACTTCTTAGATTGTTTCAGCATATCTACAGAAAATTAAGGCTTTTAAAAAAAATTGATAGAATTTTGCTACATTGTGCATGAACCAGCTGTTCCTGGTGCAGGTTTCCCACTAAAATCCTCTAGTCAGGAGAGACCTGGATTAGTCAGTGATTACAGAAGCCTTTGGACCTTTATTTTAATACCTTTCACACACAGAAATCTTTGCAAGAGCAAAGTCTTCTCCTTCTTGGAGACAACCCTCAGTGACAGATCTGGAGGTGTTACCATGACGTTTTGGTTGGTCAGTGCCCATCCAGGAGGGACATGGAGTGCAGGAAAGGCTGTGCCTCAAGATTCCACAGAATCCCAGAATGGTTTGGGGTGAAGATCATCGAGAATCCCCTCCTGCCATGGGCAGGGAGCCTTCCTCTGGTTTTCCCATGGAGCTGGGAGTGCAGCTGCTCCCTCAGTTGGGATCATGTCTGTCCTCATCTGATGGCTGGACTCTTGTTGAGCTCTGTTCTCTAGGACACAGTGAGGTGACACTGGGCAGGTGTGGCTCTGCACTGAAAATAGTTACCTTTAATCAAGTGGAAGGTAAAAAAATAGTAAAAATGAAACAAATAAAGAAAAACAGATGGTTTTTCCTCTTCCCCCCAGTGTGGCCTGGGCTGGCTCTCCACAGAGAGGTTGAAGAGCTGAAGTCCAGTGCTCTTTTCTCAGCATGTGCCAGTTCCTGTGACTGACTTGTGTTTGCCATAAAATGGTTTAGACTGGAAGGTTTCTGCTAAACTTGGAAGTTTTCACCCATTTTCCTCCCAGCCCAGGGAAAACATTTTGTCACTTTTGCCTGATTGCTGGAGAGAGCAGCTCCCTGCAATTATCTGGGTCAGTGCTTCCCAAACCTTTCTGCTTGTGACCTTTCTGCCATCTACAAGCGTCACCTCTGTCATGCTGAAAGTCCCTAATGCCACCATCAACAATTGACTCCTTCCTAAGTGGGTGACCCTTCCTGGGGTTGTGACCTCTGACTTGAAAACTGCTGATCCAGGCGTGTGGCAGGCTTGGAACACCCTCATCCTGCCTGTGCCCCCCCTTCCAGTGCCCCAGGGGTCCTCTGCCAGGACTGGGAATTTATTAAACTTCTCTAATGTGGACCATTGTGCCTCTGACTTTGGAGTTTTGAAGTTGTATTTTAGGTAACCTTGTAGAGAAACATGAGGAAACTTCTCAAGGATGATTTTGCAAATCTGTTTCCCAAATATAGATCTTGTTACCAATTGCAGCTTATTAATTCAGTGATCTGCACTCTCAGATGTTTAAATTACAAAGATTTTTCTTTACCTTTTGCAGCTGTTTTCACCTACTACTTGAGTAAGAGCCAAAGAAATATTTTAATGAACAAAGAAACAACACTTTATAGCATTGTACTTATTTACAGCTGGCTTGTTCTCTGTAATTCATCTCAGATATGAAGGTTATTTCATAAATTTGTATGATTACAAAAATGATTTGGGATAAAATTGTAAAAGATACCACTGTCTTAGTGCTCATTTGTGAGCAATGAGATTTCCAGTGCTTTCACAAAAGAAAATAGGTTCTGCTTTTAGCTGAGTAGTTAAAAACCTGCACTGCTCCACACAGGACTCAGCAGAAGCTTTGAACAAGAGGATAAGGTTAAAATTTCTTGGAGCAGAAAAAATTGGAACAACCTTGAGACTTGTAGTTTTTTAACTGCAACACTAAAGCACGGTGTAAAGTGCAGCAGCTGCTAAAACATCAGGGAGAAAATGTTCACACATATTTATACATTTGGCACGTGGTGTAGCAAGGAAAAAGCCTTAGAGAGGGGCTAGGAAATGTTTTAGAAGAAATTAAGGTGGGTTTTGCACCAAGGCAGCTTCGTGCTGGATGTCCCAGAAAATGCCAGGAGCAGGAGGCTGTTCCCCAGCACAGTGGGAGACAAGGACACAGGGTTGTTTATGGAGCAGGTTCACTTGGGATGTGTATTTCAATCTTCAGGGTACCTTTAAAACTGTCACTTGTGCTCTTTCTCTTACAGAATAATCCATACTTTTTGTAATTCAGTCTTTTTACATTGTTTTATTGGTGTTTCTAGAGACAAAAGAGCCGAGTAAACAAGTGGTCCTGCCTCTGTTAATTCTGTACAAGAGGAATGACCTTATACCTGTAATGGGGTGGTCAAAGGAATAGAATTAGATTTTTTTCATGCTGCTTTTAAAGATATTTTACAATTTTGAGGCTGTTTCTGTTTTTCTGTCTGGTTTGTACCTCCTGTGAGATTGGAATAATCCATTTTTAATACCCAAGGGGATATAGGGATGTAATTGATCCTGATAAATGTTCCACCATCTTCATCTTCACATGTGAACTTCAGCCAGTTGAGCTCTGGAGAGAAAGAATTAAACGTTGTTGGGGAGATTTAGAGGCTTCCCTTTCCAACATGCAAGTTCAGGATAAAAACCCCTCTTTGTGCACAACTTCACTGTTCCTCAGTTCCCTGTGTAGCAGAATTAAAATACACACCCCCCACAGGCACCAGGGAGAGGACAAGGGGCAGGAATTGTAGCCAGAGGAGAAAGCTGCCTTTTAGTGACAGCTCACATTTAAATTTACTTAATAGGGTCATAAAACCTCAGGCTAAAACTCTTCATGTATATTAGTGTGTTAATTGTACTTGGTCTGGTATTTACTATCAGCAGAGAAACATGTTGCTCTGAAAATAGGGAATGTCAGCCACTCCTTTCTGGAGCAGATTTGGCAAAAATTCTTTTTGATGGGAAGAATTACCTGGGTGAGGTCATGTAGTGGGATGCAAAAGGAAAAGTCCTGGATACAGTGGGAAAGATGACACCTCCCCATAGTTCATCTAAAATCAGATGCCTTTTGTGCTTCTTGATGCTGAAGATGTCAAAGACCAATTGTGATTGAACTTTGGCTCTACCATTTTCTAATTGAAATATTGACTAAAATTGATTTAAAAGATCAAACAAGGAAATGGTGTGTAAGGATAAGATACTGTAAAATTAAAATAGTGACAATTAAACTGTTTAATAACGGTTTTTAGTGATATGTAAGTAGCTTCTTGGATAACTTGTTTTATGGCAAAGTGATGTTTGTTACATCCCCTTCATCCTCTTTGATTCTGTTCCAGCCTTGTTAGTCAGGAATGTTTGGAGTTGGGAAGTGATGGATCAGGGACTGGTTCAGTGAGGTTTGTGTGGGGCTGAGTTTGTTGCCTGCCCCTGACACCTCCCCCGGTATGGCACAGGGAAATATCGAGGCACCCCAAAAGGGTGCTGGGAATCAGTCCCAAATCAGAGCTGAGGCTCAGGTGTAAATCCTGAGGCAGCCCAGAGGCAGCAGGAAAGGGAATTTTGCCTTTTCTAAACCCTGCTAGTTGTGTTGTTTGTATCAGAATTTGTGAAAGAACATTGATGGGGGTTTTCTTGCATTTTATTTTAACTTGTTTTGACTTCAGATAGTTGGAAGATGACAAGCTTTGCCTGGAGATATCCTGGCAAGGGCTGGGATTCTTGTGTGGAGTCTTTCATGTATCCAGAGGGAAGCACTGATGCATCTGGCAGGGGCCAAGTGAAGCTCTGGCACTGTTGGGGTGGGAAGGGCTGGATTTGGCTGCCAGGGAGAGCCAGAGCAGTTCCCTGGGATGTGTCTGAACCCTGGAAGCTCCTGGGTGTTTGTCACAGCCTCACTGGGAACATTTGGTCTTCAAGCTCCTTTCTGGAGGTATCTCTGAGTACTGACCTCTAGTAAAAAGGCTTTTGAGGAAAACAGCCTTTAATTTAATTTGCTGAAGTGTCCTGTACAGCAGATGACCTCACACCTTTCTTCTGACATCCTCTTGTTTTCTGGAAGTGCAGATGCCTGCTTAGACCCTCAGATGATGTTGAATAATTAAGGTTTTTTTCCACTGGTTCCAGAAGCCTTGTATGAAAATCAGATGATGTAAACTGCATTATCAAAAGTCTCGAAGTCCCATTTTGGAATGATCTTGTAAATCTGTTGAAGCTGATGTATTTCCTGTATCATTTACCCAAATTAGTGCTCATTTCCCTTATGAAAGACTGAGGCAAAATCCCAGACAGACCATGCATGCTTTTAAAGCAAATTGGGAACTGTGGGATCAGGGAGAAACTAAAACTTCAGCAAGAAAAGGCTTTTCATCAGCAAAACTGATGACACTGACTCGTCCTGATTGCTAGAAGACAGACTCAGAGCTGTAGAGCCATATCAAAGGCCAAAAAAATTCATTTTCCTGTTAAACTGTGGGATTTAAGGAGCAAGACATGCAACACCAAGTACATCACAGCTTGTCTTTTGTGATGGTATCTCTGTTATTAACAAAGACCACAGACTTGTTTTCTTCAGCATTTATCTCTGAAAATGCAAACATTAATTCTCTTTTTCCTCCATTTCTGCAGCTTGTTGTCACTTAGTGGAAAATCCACCTAGTTTAGTTCAAGAAAATCAAAAGCCAACTGTTGTAGAAAGTGATTCCATCTAGAACAGGAAACAAACTTATTTTAGAGGCAGCCGAACACCCAACAGGAGGTGGTTATTTTAAATGTGTAATATGTGGTTTAGGAATTAATATTCATAATCTTTTGGAGAAGTTAATTAAAGGAGGTTTATTAGGTATAAGGAGCTCGATACAACATCCATTCAAATGTAATTAGGATGTGAATTCCTTTCAGGTGAACTTTTCGTGGCTCTGGTGGTCAAAGTCCTGCTGCAAAGCTGTTTCCTTGCCTTTAGTCAGGGGCCGTGTGGCACTGGCAGATGTGATTTGTCCTGCAGCATTTTAACAAGCTGTTCAGGAGTCTGCAATGAGCCAGAAACATTTATTTCATGATCTCTATGACTGCTGCCTGCAATTAAAAAACCCCACAAAACAAACAGCCCTGGATGCCGTTCCCCATGGCAGCTTTGTCTCTCACATTCCCCTTCCCACATTTATATTTATTTATTAAATTAGAGAAAGACAGCTTTACAGCATAAAAATGGGCCTGAAATTGTGTTTGAGGGTGGATGAGATGAGGCACTTTGGAACATGGCCAGAAGCCCTTTGGATACCAAATGCCTTTGGACACTGGATCCAGAGTATCAGAAAATGCTTGGCTCATGGCTTTCCTTGAGCTTGCCGCAGCTTCAGTGACTTTGCTGATCTCCACTGTTGTTAGCTGGAAGGAGAAAAGTTGTCTATAAATTGCTTAAAACTCTGAGTTTTCCAGTCCCAGACTGGGTATTAAGCCATAAATATAATTTTGTTTCATGATTTATTTGTTTTCTGTTGTTCCAACTTGGTTTCCAGTTTTATTTAGAAGTGCCAAAAAAGCCTCTTTCTTCTGTCTGAAATGATGAGGAGGAGACTTTTAGGGTTTTTAACTACAGCAGCAACTTGAAGTATTTTGAGAAAGGTGTAGCTAAGTGCAAGATGATAAAATTTAAGAGAGAAAAAAGCAGGGGAGGGAGAGAGTGTAACAGAACTCTTGGTGAATTGGAATGAACTGGTTGGTTGGTTGGTTTGTTTATTTGAAGAGCTCCAAAACTAGAACAAGCATGTTCTTGTTGTACACTATTAGTGACCTATCAGTTTTCGTAGAAGGGCTCTAAACCCCTGGGACCCTCCAACCTCACAGTTCTTTTGAAGTTTTTAGCAGAATTGCCTTAATTATAGAAAAATACTCCAGAGGAGAGGGGAGTGTTTGTTTTCCAAGCTACTCTTTTGTGTATTTTTCTTTACAATCTGTGTTGTTGTGTATTGAAAGCTTAAAAATCCCTGTCAGCATCCCCCAAACCTGGGTTTGGTGAGGATGCTGACTCAGGAATAACAGGCTCACAGAACCCCACAGCAGTGGGGTGGGAAGGGATCTTGGGAGATCCCCCAGTCCAAACCCCTGCCAAGACAGGGGCACCTGGAGCAGGTGACACAGGGACATGTCCTGAGAGACTCCACACCCTCCCTGGGCAGCTGTCCCAGTCCTTGCCATCCTCCGTGGATAGAGGTTCACGGGATTCCATGTGTTTTAGTTTATTCCATGTGTTTTAGTTTATGGCCATCACTCCTCACCCCGAGATGGACACAGCACCACTTTCCTGTTCTTTGGCCCCAAAAATTAAAAATAATATCCCTTCCATCTGCTGCAGGAAACCGCTGATCTAAAAATGACACCACAGCCATATGAGGTTTTATTTTCCCTTTAAAACCCTCTATAAACACCCACTTTCCCCTTTCCAGATCCTGACCTTCGAGACCAAGAACCCGACGGAGCTGGCGGAGCGCTTGCGCTCGGTGTGCGGCAACCAGAGCAACGCGTACGCGCGGCTCCTGGAGTACCGGCTGAACGCGCTGCGCGGGCTCTGGAACGCCCAGCGCCAGCTGGCCCTGGAGGAGCAGCACGACCGCGAGAGCTCCGGGGACGAGGAGGCCCTGGCCCTGCTCAAGCGCCAGGGCTTGTTACAGCAGCCGGAGCAGGCTCCCTTCACCTCCCGCATGGGGCTGCTGCTGGTGTTCCCGCTGATCCAGTCGCAGAGCAGGACGGACCCTTCCCTGTGTAACATCACTGCTGAGGTGCTGCTGAATTGCCTTCGGGACTGCCAGCCCCTGAGCCTGACCAAGGAGCCGGCCGACTGCCTCAACGGGATCGAGTCCCTGCTCTGCTCCTGGCTCGAGGACACGGCGCCCTCCGGCCAGCACATCCCCTACAAGCAGAAGGAAAATGCTGCTGCTGCCCTGGTTGCCTTGGCTTGTGCAAGGTAAGGGAGCCGAAATAACAGAGAGTCATGGGAATGGTAAGATTTGATGTAACACCCTGGAATTCTTAAAAATTCAAGGCTTCAGCTGAGGTTCATGAGGTTTGGTGTAAGGCGAAATCCCAGCCAGATGTTCTCTAAGGGCTCACAAACCCACAAAAGTTGACTGGCAAAAAAGAGAGAATGAAGCAATTTTGGCAAAGTCCAGCCATGATTCACCATTAACCATATCCCCAGATTCCGCATCCATGGTTTTTGAGCCCTTCCAAGATGGTGACTCCAGCACCCCTGGGCAATGCTATGGTTGGTGTTCATTTTCTCTTTCCATTGAAACAAATAAAAATGATGTGACTGCACTGATGATAGTTATTTTTATCTTGCACCAGCCTTTCTGATATTTAAATATTGGGTTGGAAGGGGTGAAACTGCTCAGCATTTCTTTTTTGCATGTGTTTAGCATATGCAGAGCAGAAGGATCTGGGTTAGCAATGCCTCGTGTGCACATTGCTGCTTCTACTGCAGTAAGCTGCTCTAGGAATGGTCCCAAATGTGTTTATCAGGAAGAAAAGTTGTCTCCTTTTCCCCTTGTTCTGCACCTTTCTTTGGCTGCAGAAGGTGGAACTGCCAGGTTTTAGGGCAATTCCTTTCAGATTTGATTTCAGTGTTGTCTCTCAAATGTCTGGAGGTACTTTTGGATTTTGTTGCCGGTGAGGAGTTCAGCCATTGTAGATTAAAATACCCCTTGTCCTGCATGGGTTTGGCATCAAGTGATTGAGGACAAATTGGACATATTTGCTTTTAATCAAAACCTACTTTTTTTAGAGGATGGGGCTTGGGGAGAGGGGGAGGAAATACAAAACCTCTGCAAAACCCCATGAATGTGGCTTTAAAGTCACAAAGAGCCTTTTGAAAATGTTGGCTTGAATGTTTCTCCAGGTCGCAGCCGTGTCTGTGAAGTTTAACTCTCATTTAAGATGTTGGAGTTCCCAGGATATGGCATGATTTGCTTTAGGAAAAGGTTTATTCAAATGAAACCTACTTAATTTCTAGTGCACTTGTTTTAATGAAGTCAATGAGAAATTTATAGTATGTGGCAAATTATTCTGTCCTGACAACTGCCTTATCTGAAAGGCAATGTACTTGAACATAGCTCAGAGAAATTGGATTTGATAAACACAGTCTCATTTCTTTTTTTTCCCAGATGTCAATTTGCAGGAAATATGGGATGTTCTGTTGCAGCTGAGCTAAATTTCAAGTAGAGCTTTTGAACTTCAGGTTGATCTTTTATTTTCTTTGCAAGTCTGCCTTGCATTGCTTAGACAGCTGAAATATCCCATTGTGCTTTGTTCACCTCTGAAAGCCTCACACTTTTCCTTTAAATATCTAAGTCATGTGTTGAAGAAAAAAACCTTGAAAATGAGACTATTATTGACATTCCTAGTTGCAATCTTGGGTGCTTCTTATTGCTAAAAATAAAACAACAGGGTAAATATTGCTTTAAATAATTAATTGAGGTGCTTTAATGTGTTTGGTGTCAATTTTCTCCAGGCTGAGGTTTATCAGTGAAAGCAAAGAGCTGAAGATGTCACTGGGGAAAACAGGGATTGGGGTGTGAAGGAGGGAAGTTTGGGGGCTGAGTGACCACATGTGACAGCAAAAGGTTGGATTCAGCAGAGTGCAGGGCAAGGATCTCTGCAGCTGATCAGTCCTGTTTGTGAAGGAAGCAGCTCATAACTGACCTAAGACACAGCCAAATTCTCCTACTTAGGTGGGCTGTAACACCTGGAAATAAAGCTACCACATTTCCAGAAAATGGCCCTGACTTTTAAAAGAGAAATTGTAAAATACAGATTTTTAAAGACATCTGGATCTTCCAAATTTGAGCTTGTGAGCGGAGACCTCATCCCACTGCACAACCTCCTCAGAAGGGGCAGTGCAGGGGCAGCCCTGATCTCTGGGACAGGGACAGGACCCAGGGAACAGCTGGAGCTGTATCAGGGGGGTTTGGGTTGGAGGTCAGGGAAACGTGCTGGGCACTGCCCAGGCTCCCCAGGGAATGGGCACAGCCCTGAGGCTACCAGAGCTCCAGGAGCACTTGGACACTGCTCTCAGGGACAGCCTGGGATTGTTGGGGTGTCTGTGCAGGGCCTGGAGCTGGATGATGATCCCTGTGGTTCCTTCCAACTCAGGATATTCCATGATTCTGTGAAAGGAAATCAGAATCTTGGTAAGAATTGGATGAGTGTGATCTTTCCTCTTTGAGTTAGGAAAGGCATCTCCAGGTGGGAGTGCAACAGCCCTTGCTCACACTTGGGCTCAGCCAGGAAGATCCATGGGTTGCACTGGAGATCTAAATGTGATTAATCAGCTACAAGAAGTCCTGAAAGAGCTGCCTCAGGAGCAAGGTTGAGGTGTTTTATCAGGTGCTTGGGTTGCCTTTATGAACCTGTTGTTGATAACCCAGCCTGTGGCTGCTGCTCTCCCTCCCTACTGAGGCTTCAGCCTCTTCCAAAAAAAAGTGGAAATTAGGCCAGAGGTTCCCCAGCATTCTGCCTGTCCCCCTCTCTTCCTCCTTCCCCTTCTTCCCCAAAGAATGAACATCCTCCAGGAAAGAAATGCCAGTTAGAAAAGAAACTGATGCCGTATCATGGCTGTGGCTCTGGGTGTTCTCCATGGCTGCTGTTGTGTGTGTTCAGTCTGGCTTCAATAGACATCTTTAATTCATGTTTTTCTTGTCCTTTTAGAGGGTCGCTGAAAACCTTTGTTCATACAGTGCATCTATTACAGAAACAGACTGAGCTGGGGTCCCTGCCTGTGGCTGATGTTCTCTACAGGTTTGTAGAACTTTTCTCCTTGTAAACTTTGCCAGCAGCTCTGAAAATGTGTTGGGTGCATATGGGGAGGAATGTCTTTAAAAGTGATTAAAAGGCTTTAGAGTTACTGAAAGCTTTAGGGAAGATTTAGTCATGTGTAGAAGACATTAGAAAATCAAACCTAAAAGCCTTGATTGGATTTGGGGTATTTTGTTTCTATTTTTTCATTAAATATTGATGATTCCTTTAAATGACTTATGAACTCTGACAGAATAATTACTTTAAATACATCATTGTCTTAACTTTTAATTTAGCTCGTTTTTCCTACCTCTATTCTTTATAAAATTTTATTTTATTTTCTGCTTAAAGGTTGTTGCTTTTGGAGGGAGGCCCTGGATCCCCCTCCTGCCTGCTTGGAGGGAAGCACATCGTGTCCTGGGGCTTTGAGGACATGTTACCTGCCCCTGATGCCAACACTGGTGCCAGCAGTGAGAATAAAGGTGAATTATTTCATCCCAGTCACTGTCAGCAGAGGAGGACAGGATGCTTTAAGAGCTGATAGTTGTTTAAAGATGAATGTAAAACTTCAGAGTTGGGCCTCAAAAAATGTTGCTGAAGAGCAGCTGCTGGTTTAAACTGTCAGGCTATGGGAAGCAGTCCAAAGCAGTTGATCCAGTGACCCTTCCTGACTCCAGTGGGAATTTTTCAGAGGGGTCAGGCAGAGTTTGGATATTATCCCCTCGTTAGAGCATAATCACTGCCCTGTGCAGTATCCCTGTGTTCAATAGCCAGCTATCAGTGGCACAGCAAGTTTATTTTTAGAAGTACAAGTTCATTGTTTTGTTTTTCCCCTCTTCCCTACTCTGCTTTTGTTTCTACCCTGTTGAGTTTGAAGTTCTTTTTTTAATGCTTTCTTTTGTATTTCTTTTCCTGAATTCATTCTCAGTTTTTACTGCTTTGTTTGCTTACTATTTTTGTAATAAATAAGAGTTCACATGGTTTTAGAAATATTAGTTCAAGCTTTGATGACATTTAATGCAATCCATAGGAGATGAAAAATATGAGTTGTTATTTTACCTGCAGATTTATTGGAGACTTCTCTTGTTAGATGTTTAGGCAAGAGAGTGAGTGGGCTTTTCCTTCCTGAGCTGAGTGTCCAGATCCTGTGAACGTCAATAGATTGACTGGATTTGTGTCCCATCCTGATTATTAATAATTACTGCTCTGTGTTTCAAATACATTTTGTCTTAATTGAAATGTTCAGAAATGAAAAGATCTGAGCAGCTTTAGAAGAATCACAGAGTTTGGCAGAAATGAGATTAAGGCTCAATATTAGATTCTTCTTCCCTCTCTGAGTGAGACCATCTGGACACCTCTGAGGCTTGAAGGAGATGTGAAGAAACCACTGGGTCTGCTGGGCTGTGCCTGTGTTACAGCAGCTCTTAGAGCACCAAATAATACATTTAGTATTAAAAAAAGGGTTGGTAGTGGCCTGCCATGAGCACTTGCTGGTTTCCATGGGGTGTAACCCCCAGGGAGCTGTCCCAGCTGGAATGTTACAGAGCTGCTCTCTGCTGTCCTTGCTCCTGCTGCAGATGCAGACCTGGGCCGGTGCCTTGCAGCCGATGGGCTCTACCTGTACACCACCAATTCTGTGGGCAGGGGAATCAGCAAACTGGGGTCAGGCCTGCACGGAACTCTGAGGTAAGGGACACTTCAGTGTTGGCTCTTCTGCAGAGCTGCTGAAACCCAAAGGTTCCTGTTTTGGGACACCTCTCCCAGATGTTGGGAGTAGCAAGACTGGAGGATATGGAGCTTGGAAGGAAGTGATCTCTAAGGTCCCTCCCAACCCAAACCAGTCTCTGATTCCATGATATTGTGAATTTTCATTAAATGCTATTTTAATGTGTTTGGTTTCTCATGTGAAATTCTTCATGAGTGTGTTTTGTCTAAAATTAAAGAACAATTGAGGTTGGAAGGGACCTGTAGAGGCCGTTAGTTCAACCTCCACAGCAGCAGAATTTTAGATTCAATTTTATTTTTTAATGTCTAGTAAGTTGGTTGATTCTCTGCTGGGAGGGATATACTACAGACCAGTTCTGTGACTTCTTATTTATAGCTGAGTTTGTGAGTGTTTGTTTGCTAATTATGTCATTCATTAAGTAATTAGTGCAGCTGTGACTCACTGTACCTCATTGCTTCTTCATTACTTGAAAACCACGAGGCTTTTTACGCTTAAAGCCTTTCACAACAAAAATTGCTGACTTGAGTGTAAGTTCAGTCAAAGTTCAACACTGTGGTTGCATTGTGGTTGTTATTTGAAATGAAACCCAGAGAAGCAGGGCAGGGTTGAAGGAGTTTGAACATCCTGGTGGGTTTTTTCCAGGGGGTTTGTGTACTGCCGGAACGAGGAGCTGGAGACGGGCTGGGTGGCTTTTGGCAACGGCAAACTCCTCCATCGGCCCGTGGCCTTTGATAGCAAACCTCACTACCTGTTCCAGCTCGTGGATCAACATACCCTGCAGGTAAAGGGGACAGGGTTATGGGACAGGAACAAAGCAGGCTGGATGAATCACACACATTTTAGCTTTAATTGGTTTTATCCTTGAAGTTTCTTGTTTTGTGAAACTGCGTTTTTGTAACCCTGCCTTGAAGCGACTGTGTGGTGAATGTGGAAGTTATGGTAGAGATGTTACTGTTTCAGTGTGTCTTATATATAAATGTATGTATTTATCTATAATTACACTGTTCTATATTATGGGGTACTGGTAGAGCTTGTTTAGCCTGGAGGAGACTGAGAAGAGACCTCAGCCCAATCCACAGCTTCCTCAGGAGGGGCAGCTTCAATCCAGGGACAGGACCCAGGGAGCAGCTGGAGCTGTCAGGACGGGGTTAGCTTGGGTATCAGGGGAAGGTTCTTCCTCCAGAAGATGCTGGGCACTGCCCAGGCTCCCCAGGGAATGGTCAAGGTTGCCACAACTCCAGGAGCATTTGGACAATGCTCCCAGGGATGCGCAGGGTGGGATTGTTGGGGTGTCTGTGCAGGGCCAGAGTTTGATAATGATCCCTGTGGGTCCCTTCCCACTCAGGATATTCCATTATTCCAGTGTGGTCACATCTTAAAGCAATCAAACAACAGCAAAATGGATTTTGATTTAAATTAAGAATGTGTTCTTCCTGAGCAGCTCTTTGTTCTTCGCCTGTCCCAAAATTCAGGTGTTGTTTCAGATCTGGTTGTGATTTGTAGATAAACAACTGTTGCCCTTTGTAAAACTGGGGTAGTTTGTTTACTTTGGGGTTTTTCCTGCTGTGGTTTTAAGGATGGATACACACATTTATGTCCAGTGTGTTTCCTGACACTGAGAATATTTACATTCCCCCTTTTCTTCTCAAGTTTCAAGCAATGTTTAAGAGAAGTTGCAGAGAGTAGGTGACTCAATAGGATGTGTATTTTCCTTGTGGTACTGTGGGTTTGTTCTCCATCATTAGAGAGGAGATGATCCTTTTATTTTTAGATAGGTTAAATTTGAGATCTATGAGCTGGTTTGGATATTTGGCAAATATCACAGAATAGCTGTTGGTAATAAATCAATGTAATGCTACTACTAAGTCCAATATTAAGCCTCTTCTGCACTAACTGCATTTGATCTCTATTTATTTTTCATACTGTTCATACTTGTAAGGTCAAACTGCAAAATCTGACCTGTTAAGATGCTTTCTGTCTCATAGGTATGTCAGATAATCCCAATGCCAGTAAATCACTTCCCAGTTGGCAGCACTATGACCACCGTGCATCTTTCTTCAGATGGCACCTTTTTCTACTGGATTTGGTCTCCTGCAAGCCTCAACGAAAAAACCCCCAAAGGCCACTCTGTCTTTATGGATATTTTTGAAATTATAGTAAGCAAATTGTGTGTTTTCTATGCCTGATGTTGGTAGCATAACCCAGTTTAATTAGATATCAGCATTTTTTAATTGACATATTAGGTTTGGATATTTATGGGCGCGATCTGAATGGATTTATGTGAAATAACTGAACAGAACAGAAGGTGAACTGTCCAATTCCATCTCCAGAGGATTATTATATTTAGCAATATGAGTTCTCTTGTAGCATAAAATGTATTTTTTATGTCTGTATTTCTGCTCAGCAGAGGAGGTTGGAGTGGGATGGTGGAGCTGGAATTGGGAGGCTGTAGTAGTACAACTCATGGAAAATCCCTAAGGCTCTAAATCACATCTTCATTAAGAGATGCATTCTGCAGTAAAACATCCGCTGAACATCATGGTCTAAAGAAATCATTGCTCACACTTTTTGCCTGGAAAAATGATTGAGCCAAATGATTTGCAAGTGAAACACCACTAAGAAAATACAAGAGGATTATATATTTTTAAGCAGAGTTTCCTAAATTAACTCAAGTTTACGACAAGCAGTTCTGTCTTAAGAAGAGGCATAAATAGAAGATATCCTATTAAATATCTCAAAGATGTTAGATATCTTCTATTAAATTTTTCTATTGAACCATGAAGTCACAAACAAAAAAATACTCCTGTCTTGTTTTCAGGACTTTGTTTTTGCAAGAAGTTCTGTCAGCAAAGTTTCACTTCATATTCCTGCCTGATACAATTCAGGTGATCTCTCACCTATGGATTCCAACATCTAAAGTATGTTTTCCCCCCATTTTACCAGGTAGAAAATGGCATTTGTATAGCAAATCCTCTGCAGGAAAGAATTATCCTGATGAGGAAAGAGGGGGAATCTGCCAAGAGCATCAATGAGATGCTGCTGAGCCGCCTGTCCCGGTACCGCGCCTCCCCCTCGGCCACCCTCGCTGCTCTCACAGGCTCCACCATCTCCAACACCCTCAAGGAGGACCAGGCAGGTGAGAAACACTTCACTTTTCATTTCTTAACACACACAGCATCCATCCTGCTTATTACTGACCTCTTAGGACAGGTTTTTAAAAAAAAACCTGTTTGATTTTTATCTTTTTTCCCCCAAATATGTAGTTGGAAGGTCTGCGCAGTATTTGCTTAATGCTGGAATTACTAATTCCTTTGCTGAATTAGGATTGTGAGTAAAGTTTAGGGATGGAAAATGGGAAGCACCCTTTTCCAATTCCATTATTGAGTTAGTTTGGGGACTCTGATAGTTGCATTTCTCTGCTGGCAGCTCAACTGGGCTTCTAATTGGCGTGTAAAAATGGCCTGCAGGTTAGAAAATGGAATTATTACTTCACCAGTCACTGGAATATTACAAATCTTAGGTGATTTTGCACTTTTTCGAGGTCATCTGCACAATGTTTGGATATTCTTTTATGGAAGCAGCCAAGTTTAATGAGGGAGTCTTGAATGAGACGCACTGATGGCTTTCAGGATGATCTGGAGCTTTGTTAGATTTTTCTGAAGATTTTATTCAGTTTATCGTGAATTATTTGTCTTCTTCCTTCGCAAGTACATGAGTTTTCTTTCTTCAATTTGAAACAATTGAAAGTATTTCCATAAAAATAAATTATACATGAAATGGCTCTGCTTCCAGGGAATTTGGCAAGGAGTTAGCTTGGAAAGCTATTTTAAAGGTTGTGTTTTGCCATTTAACAACTCAAGTGCTACAGAAAAAAGAGAGTAAGTGGCTATTCTTGGCTAATTCTTGAGTCAGCACTCAAAAAGTGTTGATCAGCTGTTGCAGGAAGGAGATCATTTGGGCTGTCCACGTCTCATGAGGAGCAGGAGAACTTAAAATAGTAAATGCATAGTGAATCTCAAGTGATCTCTATATGTGAGGGGACCATTTGGCTCCAGATGCTTTCAATGTAATTATCACCACACAATTCTTAACAGTTTTGGTTATACCAGTTTTTAAATTTATTTTATTTTGAAGTTGTTTTCTTTAGTTGAATAACCCATGAAACTCTCTGTAGCCTTGTGGGGATTGAGTGTGTGAGGTTGGGAGGCCACAGAGAAATCATGGATGCCTCATCCCTGGAAATGCTCAAGGCCAGGTTCATGGAGCTCTGAGCAACCTGGTCTTGTGGAAGGGGTGTCCCTGTCCACAAGGTTGGAATGGGATGATCTTGATCCCCAAACCATTCTGGAATTCTGTAGAAGCTTTTTAACAGAGCTTCTAAATATGGATTCCTTTGAAGCCCCGAGCAGAGCTCTGCCTTGTTCTGCAGAAGAGCAGTTTGTGACCTTTCTCTGGTGCATGTTGCAGCTGCCAACACGAGCTGTGGGCTGCCCCTGAAGATGCTGAGGAAGACCCCAATCTACACGTGTGGGACCTACCTGGTGATGCTGGTGCCACCCCCGGGGGGCTCGGGCAGCTCGGCCACGCGCTCGCTCTTCGGGGGCACCAGCGCTTTGTCCTCTTTAAAAAGTAAGTCAGGGCCATTTGTGGCAGACTGGGAGTCCTTGGCTGTCTGGAATGCAATAAACTTCTCAGGAATTGATTGGAGCTGTGTTTCTGTGTAGTTCTTGCCTCCAGCCTGGTGTTCAACATCTCGGATGGGCAGTTCACCAGCAGGGCAGATCTCATCGATGCTGCGGGCAGCTCGCTCGGACGGGGGGCTCTGGTGCCAGGACTTGGTAAGGAGTGTAGCAGTCCCTCCGGTCTTAAATGATCCATCTGGGTTTGAATTTGCAGTCAACATCTCAGCAGTGGGGTGGGTTTGCATGCCCATGGTTTAGATAAACTTTTAAACAAATAGTTTGGATTTATGATGCCTATAAAGATGCTTCAGTCTGGTTTTCTGCTAAATTGATGTGTGAAATATTTTCCTTCTCTCAGGTGCCTGTTATGATACAATGAATAACATGATCTGGACGTGCTCCAATGATTATATTGATCAGTGGTGCAATCCTGGGAACCAGGCATTCCACTGTGTGTGCCAGAGGCTGGGAGTGAGTCACGTCATCGCAGAGCCCAAAGGTGAGGGGAACCCACAAGTCAGCACTTTGTACAAAGGGGAAGTGAAACAGAGAGAATAAACAGACAGAAACTGCCTTGCTGTTAAAAACTGAGTTAATTCCTGAAAAGAGTTGTAAATATCGGTCATGGTTTAGCCTTCATTTAAGAGAGGGAAAAGTACAAAGTGAGATGTGGGGAAGATTCAAGATTCTTGCTGCTTCAGCACAATAAGAAGGTGGTTTGGGTAATCCTTTTATGCCCTGAAGTTGATTTATTGCACTTTAGAAGCAAAGGCTGATAATCCAGTCTGTGTCTATAGATAGCATTTGAACTCTCCTCTCCTTGCAGGGGATGCAACAACCACAAATGAGGTCATTAACCAGTTACTGCACCATGTTGGTGCCATGTGCATCCACCAACTCAACCTCCTGGCAGCCAGCAACAACCTCCCCATTAGCAGTTTTTTGGGCAAGCAGCATCCCATTGAAGCCCATCACCTGAGCAGCATCTGTGACATTATGGAAAAGGCCATGGTCAATGGAGACACCTGCATCATCCGCTGCATCCTCGTTGTCTTCCAGGTACAGAACCTTAACTGGGCTTCAGAATTCCCATGGAAAAATGAATAACTTGGTTTGGAGCACATGCAACCGTGGGTTTAATTTTTATTTAATTTTTTTTTTCTCTATTGAAATCCATGTAATGGAAGTTGATTTAACAGTGGCTTTGCAATATTTTATATATTCATTTAAGAACCCTAATTTAAATACAATCTCTATAGATTAAAATAAAACACGGAGAGGTTATATCCTTCTTTCTTTGTATTTCCTTCCCTCCATTTTTTTATTCAAAATCAGATTGACTCTCAGATTTCTAGACCCACACAAATAGTTTGAGAAACTGACTGCAGAAAATAAGTTAATGTAAGTAATGTTTATGTTTTTAATATTAATATTTTTGTCTTTAATTTTTCCTAGGTGGTTTTTAAATTTTTCTTCAGCCCCCAAACTGAAAGGAACAGAGACATTGTCAGAAGGTCTGGGCTGTTACTGTGGCAGTTACTGATGGCCCCAAGGGATCAGATCTGCTCTGAAATCCAGAAGGAAGTTTGTCTGGCTATTAGGTGAATATCTTTTGTTAACTTCAACTTAACTTAGAATTTCGTTTCTTTGAAATGTGGTGATAGATGAATATTCACATTGTATTTAGTTTAATTTTACATTAATATGAGAAAATGTAGTGTGATGGATTTTAAGGCATAATATGATAAAATTATTACAGTTTGTGTCTGTGGAAGAAGAAAAATACAATGTGTTGATCTTGATGAAATAGCAAGTAGTAATTACTTTCTTTTAATTTGTTTCTTTTTTACTTGCTTTCTTAAGGATATTTTTTTTAATATTTATTATAAAATAGTTGCTAAATTCAAGCAGAGTTTCTTTGAGTTCCTCATTTGGCTGCTGTGGTGTTCAGGGAAAGGCATTGCTGGTGTTGGCAGCTCTTACCTCAGTGGTAACACTGGAGTTCTCCTGAACAAAAGGAACATCAGGAGAAGCAGAATTAATGATACTGGAGGGGTTAATGATACTTGAGCAATGCTCTGAGACTGAAGGCCCAGGGGAAAAAAAAGTGTGGTTGTATCTCCTGAAAAGGAGATAATGGAAACCTCAGGGCCAAGGAATGCTGGCTCCAGTGTGCCAAGGACAAACAGAACCTGCCTTTTCCAGTGGGAAGTGCTCCAGAGCTTGAGAACAAAATCTTTTAAAGATCAACCTGCATTTTCTTGGTGTGAATCACAACAATCCAAATATCTGTGGCTCTACAACTCTTGAGTGAAGAATAGTTTGGCTCAGGAGGATTACCTGGCACTTTCAGGGTTGTGCTTTCTGACAGGGAAAAGTGTCCCCTGTCACCTGCATGGATACCTTGTAATACCTGTGTGTTCCAGTGCCTCGTTAAACAGCTCCAAGGTGGGCACTGGGTGATGTTTCCTTCCTCCTGTTTCCTCCTTGGGGGATTCTGGTGCCAGTGGAGCCCTCAAAGGGAGCTGGCAATGTGTGATGACTTTTCCTGAGGTTTCTATCAGAGTGGATCAGCATGAGCCAGAGGGAAGGAAGCTGCAGTAATCTCTGCTCACAGTGTGAAGCTGAAAAACATCCCAGTTTTCTTTTCTGTTACTGAAAAAGAAAAGGGAAAGGAAATGGCAAAGTTGCATAATGATTTCAGCACTTCAGACAGGCATGAAGTGCTCCTTTGAAGTGATTGTGATCTTGATGGGGGAATTCAGATAGAAAGGACAGAGTTCATCACAAGTGAGAGGGAAAAAGTCTCCACCTGGAATGTTTCTGCAGAGCTGGGGTGTTCCTGAAATGCTCTTTCCAGAATCTTCTGTGTAGCTTAAATTAAGACTTCTATAGAGCCAGTCTCCAAAAATTGTAGCAGTAGTGATTCCTTGATTATTGTGTTTGTATTTTCCCCTGTTCTTAGCACAGAGAAGCCTCAGCTCTTACCCCATCCCCAGAGTTTTTGGGGTTTTTCTCTGAGCCATCATAATTTTTCCTGACATCTGTTTCTTAACAAACTGATTGTGCTGCCCTGTGTGTAAGTGATGAATGGGGAGTTTTCCAGGGGGAAGCAAATAGCTCTTGGAGAAGCTTTGGGACCTAAACAATAAAATCTAATTGATTACAAGAGATTCTTGGAGAAAACAGCTGCTTATGTCCTAATATTGATGCTAAAATCTGCAGGATGCTCTTCTAAGCCTTTACACAGACATTGTAAATGTTCCATCAAATGCTGTGTGTGGTGCCATTTGTCACATGTCCACTGAAATGGTTTTGTTCACTTCTAAATCCATCAAGTAATGCATGGTTTTATTTTTTCCTTAGCTCTGGTTTAAATATCCTGTATCCTGGAGAAGCTGAAATCAATAATTTATTGAAATTGGTCTTAACTGAAGGTGAGAATGTCTTATTGCCTGATGAGAGGGGGCTTTTTCTTGGAACAAAAAATCAAAGTACATCTCAAGCTTAGAGGGAAAACAGTGTGGGATATTGAGCACTGCTCTGCTTTAAATCCATGCTTTTCTAGGAAATTATGGAGTGCTTCAACTTCCAAAAGGCTGCGTGGCCTAGGGTAGGTCAGGTGGAGAAAAGGAATATTTGCAAGTACCCAGTAATCAGAGGTGATGTTAGACCTCAGTGGAGGGGGAATAATGTCCTTGAGTTCACCAGGAAATGGGAATCTGGCCTTGAAGCAGCTGATGCTCAGTAATTTGTTACTTCACAGGAATATAGTGCTGGGAATTTCCAACAGTGCCATGGGCAGGGAAAGTGCTCCCAGTCTGGGACAGCAGCTCTGGTCACCCTGGGAGTGCAGCCATTCCTGAGTTCTAGTCTGTGTTAAATGAGGTATTGGGGAAATAAAATGTGTTCTGTAAAATGCTGCTTTGCAAAAGTCGATTTCCCTTTCAGGAGAGAGGAACAGTGGCCTCTCCCAGCTCCGGGATGTTATCCTGACCAATTTAGCTGAGCAGCTGCAGAACAACAGATTTGGAAGTGAAGATGATGATCATTATAGGTAAAAAGCCTCTGTTTATAGGGTATTTTTCTGTTACTTGCTTGAGGTGAACTTGCAGGAACTTCTGCTGGAATTGCTTGGTGTGTTCCTGCAGCATGACCTGAATGTTGTTTGTGTCTGTGGGGGAAGATTTCATTGGGGTGAGGGAGAGATTTGATGTTTTAGGGCAAGCTTTGGATGCTTCTGTACCCAGACTGAGTTTGGAATTCCTTGTTCTTTGGCATGTTCCTGGTGAATTTGAATGATAATTTCATAAAGATGATTTTATAGCATTTCTCTGCATATCATAGGTGATTTTCCAGCAGTAAAACTGCCAGTCTCAAGTACCTGTTCAAGTTGGGAGGAGTCCTTTATAGGAGCCATAAGAAGTCACAGATTTACATCAGCACAGTGCAGCAACCCCCTGGAAATCTGTTGTACTTGTTGTTAAATATTTCAGCCTTGGGGTTTTTTGTGTCTGAATTTGAAGTTTGATCCTTGTTTAGGTTTCCCATAATCTGGGATCCAGCTTGCAGAGTGAGCTGAGCTGTACAAAGTGCACAGTAATTAATGATTTACATTTTCCACCTTTCTTGCCTCTCTGGAAGACTCAATGATGAGCTCTTGCACTACATCCTCAAGATTGTTGTCCGAGAATCTTGTGTCTTAATCACCAAGTGCCAAACTGTATCTAAAGATGACTTTCAAAGGCTTCTTTCAACTGTGCCTGTAAGTAAAATGTGTTTTGATGAAAGTGTCTCTGCTTTTGGCTTCTTTTCCTCCTTGAATCCATCCTCTTCACTGAGTACAGGGAGGTGAAACTTTTATAGTTGTGTCTTAACAAATCCAGGAGAAGAATTGTCTTTTCTTTGTGCTATGCAAGGAAGAAAAGAATAATTTCTCACAGCAAAGGAAGTTATCCAGTAATGCTGGAATGGGTTAATACATGGATTTATTTTCTGGTTGCTGTTCAGTTTAAGCAAAGTTTGTGGATCTCAATATTCAAAGCAGCTTAAAGAATCAAACATGCAATTGTGTGTTATGGTTCATACAGGCTGAAAGAGTTACCAGTGGCACACAGGAATGAGTTAAAGCTGACATTTGATGGTAAAACTATGGGCAGGTGTTTCCAGCAGGATCAGCTCCCTGAGACAGGCAGGTTGAGCTTCCATAAAAACACTGGGAGGGGACAGGATGTCCTGGCCTGTGGGGAAAGAGGAGTGGCATGGAACCATCACCTTCAGGAGTGTGAATTACATTTATCTCTCTGGTGGCACAATCTTTTCAGAATTAATTAATTCTTAGAGTTCCTGAATATTGCTATAATGTTCCAAACCTGAACCAAGTTATACTGCCTCTTTATATTTTTGTGAGTTATTTCACAAAATTCAGCATTTTGCAACCGGTTTCTTTCCTTAAATATATAAAATTATTTCTTTCTTCTTTCTTTTCTTCTTCCTCAACCTTTTTTTTTCCTCTCTCCAACTTCCAAGTCTGAGGTTTGCCTGACTCAGGGTTGATGAAGGGTTTGGATAATGCAAAATTTTACTTATTTGTGTTCAAGGCTGCGTCCTCGTGCTTGCGGTACCTGATGGCTGTGCAGAACCACCTCCTCAGTAACACTATTTTGATTAAACCTGATGACAATGATGACAGTGACAGCTCCTTGCAGGGAGAGACATTGAAGGTACAGGTAAACACCAAGTTTTATTCTAGTATGGCTCTCTCCAGTCAGTGTGCCTGTGACACCTTGTTCCTGCAGTGCATTTGATGTTTGCTGGTTCTTTTCCTTTTGATAGTGTTAAATAGCTGGAGATCAGGGAAGAACAGTCCAGAGTAAAATCTGCAGTTATTCTGAGTTCAGAATTCCAGCTTGCATTTGCTATTATCAGTGAGAGCAGACACTTCCCTTCTTAAATATATGTATTATGTGGTTTTAAGTAGATTTTAATTAGTATGTGCTAGTAGGATTCCTGGCACGGGAATTTCCTTTCCTGGACATGTTACCCCAGACACTTTTTCCTCTCCAAATCACTCAGGTGGCCCTTGAAAAAAATATTATTAAATAAATAGAAAAGGGGTTTCTTATTTGCTTTACCTGGCTGTTGCATTTTTGCAGTTTAAACAAAGTTTGTACAGAACCACCTCCATCAGTTGTCTGAAATAGAGAGACTAAAGTTTGTGGCAAGGAAGCTGTTAGAGGACAGGCTTTGGTTGGTAGAAGTTTATTAAAATGCTGCATTTCACACTGCTTCATCCAACTCCCAGGTTTGCCCTGGAGTACAGGTTGTCTGCTCAGAGTAGTTTTGGTAATAATCCTTCCCTAATGGAATTGAGTTCTGAATTTCTGGTATTTTGCTAAGCTGGTTTTCTCTGTTGCTCTTTGAGGCTGTGTGTGTTTGTGAGCTGCTGCAGTTGGAAGTGATTTGTTCAGGCTCATTGAGTAAATGCTAAATATTGGAGTATTTTTCTTGTCTCACTATTCACGCCGTGTTCATTGTTCAGTTTCTCTCTCTGCAGTGCTCCTCATCCCTGCTAGGACATTGTGTCACCAGTCCTGTACCTTGGCTGGCTCTCAGCTCTCTCCTGTGCTGGACTTGGGGCTTCCTTCCCTCTAGAAACTGGATGTGCATCCTGTAAAACATGCACCTAGTTTCTCCCAGCACTTTGGGGCTTAACATTAATCAAATTTAAGTCTTGGATGAATCTTCTGCTGCAGGCCTGCCAGGTCACATTATCATTCTTTTCATTTGGAAATCCATCTTTTTGTTCTGTTGTCCTTTTTTGGGGGGATTCTCTAAGAATTTTAAGTCTCCTGTAACTCTTTTTTTTTTACTTAGGAACTCAAGACCAGCATTTTGTCTCTTGCCACACAAATTCTGACAGGATGTGATGAAGTCTTAGAAATGCTGCAACAAGTCACTACAGCACTAATTAACAGTGACATTTCTGACAGGGAGCAAAGGTAAGACAAGTGGGAGGATCCTAATTTAGAAACAGGGAACTGCTGCTCTTTGTGGCTTATTGTACAAGCACAGTTAGCATTAATTATTCTTTATCACTTCATATTTCAGCTTTGAATGCAGAGGAACCATTTCTTCCTGTAGCAATTGTTTAGCACTCAGCTGGTGGAGAATTTAGAATCACTCTCTGTGTCAGTCCTGATCATCTGTAGGTTGATATTTCTGTAGGAACCTCAAATTGAGAAGGTTTCAGTCAGTTATAATGGTATTTATGAGTAGGATACCTGGAAATAAACTGTAATTAGCTGGGAATACTCCTGTAAGCTAGAACAATCTGTTTATTTTTAAATTTCTGATTATTACATCCCTAGTAGCTGGGTTAGATATTTATGCATGACAGTCCCTGGGTGTTGTTTTATATCCCACATATTCCATCACCTGCCCTTTCTTGTCTCCTCTCCTCTTAAAAATACACCTTGGGAGTGGGGTGGAAACAAAAGCTGTGAACTTTTCTGTCCTCAAACAAACAGCTCTCTGTCCCAGCTGTGTTCCAGGTTTCGCTTTCTGCTTCTCTGTGCCTGCTAGATTAGTTGTGTTTATTGACAGCACACAATTCCTGGGTGATATTTTCATATGAGTTCGTGTTCAAATATATTTTTGTAGCTGCAGATCCTTTTCAAGTCCTTTGAGCTCCATGTGCTGGGAGCTGATATCCACACTGGTGCATTTGTGTTTGATGGGGACTTTCATCCTGTGCCCAGGGGAGCTTATCCTTCTCTGAGTAATTATTAAACTGTTGATTTACTGTCTCTGCTCTCAGATTGTTCAGTAAAAATTGTCAGCAATTCAAGGTCGCTGGCACTTGGGAGAAATTGTAGTGGTTTCAAGATTGTTTTGGGGATTTTGTTAATATAATACAAACATTCTCTGCTGAATTTTGAGTTGCTGTTACGAGATGAAACAGAAGTGACTAAAAGCAGAAGTGCTGCTCTATGAAAAGAGTTGTTCCTCTGTAACTTTGGCTCTCCTTGCAGGTTAAAAGGCCTGGAGCAGATCACAAAGGCCACCATGCTTGGCCACCTGCTGCCTGTGCTGCTGACATCCCTGATGCACCCAAACCTGCAGACCCTGACCATGGCTGATGCCCTGATGCCTCAGCTGGTGCAGCTGGTCCTTTACACCAGCCAGGTACGGGCTCTGTGCCACCCTGCAGCCTCCAAAATGCTGCTCAGCTTCCTTCACACACCAGAGTTCAGAGTTTCTCAACAGCTGCCAAAGCTGCTGATGCTGAATGTTAAATTTGACTGCTCCAGGAGCTAGTCACTCGTGATTTATTGCCCGTAACAATAATTGTTAATTATTTCAATAATGAGTCTTAAAATGCTTTACAGTTTGCATGTCCCTAACACTGTGTATTTTGGGCCACAGACTGCACTGCTGCTTAAAACCCAGTCTCCAGTTTTCTCAGAACTGAACAGTTCTCCCAGTTGTGCTCCAGAGCAGAAAGGGAAGCAGTTACCTGATGAGAGGTGATTTTCTTTACATTTGGGTCTTTTCATGGGATTTACTGAACTGTAATGTCTATTTGACCATTGCTGTGGGATAAAGCAGCAGTTTTTATTTGAATTAATTTTTAAAGGTATGCTGGAATGATTTCTAAGGCTGTCTCAGTTTTATATAAGCTTTTGCAAAAGGCAGTTAGTTCCAAATTTTGTTCTGTATATAGAATTAAACTATTAATAACTTCAGGTTGTTTACACAGAGTATGGTTCGTTCTGGTTTTTTTCCTCATCTCAAGCATTAGAAATTAAATCTAAATGTTTCTCTCACAATAAATTAGGCTAGGGAGGACCATCAGGAGAAAATGTAAATTGCTCTGGCAGCATGAGATACAGAATTAAAACCATTGCAAAGCTATTAAATGGTTTAATTTACAGAGAAATAACATTTTTAACTCCTGCATTTAAATGCTGTGTCTCAGCTCAAAGTTTTCCAGCTCCTACTTAGGAACAGAAACAAACAGCTACAATCAAATAAAAATGCTTATTTGCAGCATTGGAGAATTTGCAATACTAAAGAATTCATGATAATGAGATTTTTTGTGAATAAGAGTATATATAATGTATGAATAATGATGATAATATATATAATACATGGATTCCCTTAATGCAGTCATGCTTAAAACCAGGAGTCATTTCCTTGTCTCTGTGTCAATACTGAGAGTTGATTTTTAAGTTCTTTATTGAATGACAGAAATCTCTGTGCTGTATTTTAGGCCCAATTTCTCACTCTAATTTCAGGATGCTGGAAGAGAAGGAAGAGCCAGGATTCCTGACTGGTTTGAAGATCCCTGCTCCCTGGGCTGCTGGGAAGACTGTGGAGACAGTGCATCCTGTCAGGGATAACTATAAATTTAAGGAGACTGTCCACATTCCAGGAGCCCGCTGTTTGTATCTTAGATTTGACAACAGATGCTCCTCCCAGTATGATTATGACAAGGTAAGCAAGGGCCAGCTCAGCCCCTCTGCAGTGAGGGAATTCCCTCAAAATAAGTGGGAGTTCTGCCATGGGACAAGTGTGGGAGGCTCCAGGGGTTGAGGGGTGGTTTGGGTTGGTTTTTGCCCTCAGAAATTCTGTCAGTTCTGTTTTTTAAAAAATTATTTCAGGCTGGCTCAGACTGTCCAAGTTTGACTTTTCTCATCTTTACTCATGTTCAGTTTTCCTTATTTCCTAAATCTTAATCCAGCTGCCTCCTTTGATCAACACAGCTGGTTTAGACTGGGTGGAGCTGGAGAGGTTCCTTTTTCCCTGATGATAAGGAGCTTGTTTACCTGGGTTAATAGGAACAAATATTTTAATTTTAAGAAAACAACCAATAGCACTTATTCACTTTGTATTAGCTGCTTGTGCTGCTTTCTGAGTGCTGCTGTTTATTCTTTGGCATAGAGCAAGTCCTGATGCTCATAAACAACTAATGGGAGAATCTTTAATCAGTAATGGGTGACATTAATATTGAACTCCCCCAAAAAACTCCGATCCCACCAAAGTCATGACAAAACTTTGGCTTTGCTGGGAGCAGGATCAGCCCCTCACTGCTAGGGAAGGAGTTTGTTCCCTGCCTCAGGGCTGGCAGTCAGGATTGCTCCTGCTCTGCTCCCAGCCTTGCTGTGTGAGCAGGGACCAAGCCCCTCCAGTCCCTGTGTGCCTCAGTTTCCCAATCTGTAAAATGGGGATAATAATACTTAACCCTGCTGCCCTCACCGAGCCTGTGAGGATCGGTTCACGTGCATGGAGCGCTTCGAGAGTCGAAAGCGCGGTGGAAGTGCTAAGTATTATTATTATTATTAGGTTTTCTTGTTTTTCTCTTACAGTCTAACAGTGTATTTTATGTTTTGAAGTTGGTGATCTATGCTGGTCCTAGCACAAACAGTAGGAAGGTTGCTGAGTATGGAGGCAATACACTGGGATATGGCAGCCGTAGTGTCTTAGGAACGGGGTGGCCCAAGGACTTAGTGAAGGTACAGTATTCCCATCCACCTCTCTTTCCCATAGAAAATTCCCTTTGGAAACCATGCCCAGCCCATTTTACCCTCCTAGCTATGCATTCCAAGCTTTTAAGTGTACAGTTATCCATGATGAGATCCCTGCTCAGTGAACTGTTGTGTCCTTGGGGGAGAGCTTTAAACTCGGCTCTGTGTTCCGTGTGATGCTTCCCTTGGAGTTTGTTTTGTGTCTTCCTGGAATTCCTGATGGAGATGTTTGAGTCCTGCAGTCTCTAATGGCACTGCTCTTCTCCTAAGTACACCCTCCTAGGAGAAGTTCTAGGCAGATTCTCTTAAAGTCTATTTTTTTGGATAATAACCCCCAAATACATCAAGTGGCAAATGTAACAAATAAAATCCAACCATTTCTGTTGGATTTTAAAATTTCATTGGTGCTTTTGGTAATAAAACTAAGAAGAATCTCTCAAACTTCTTGAAACCTCAGCATTTCAATGCTTTGGCAGTGTGTCCCCTCACACTCTCTGCAGTGTGTTTTTATTTTTGTTTAATATATATTTGTGCTGCTACATTGTCCCATGCTAAAACTGGGCTTATTTACATGACAAAAACATTGTAGAAAGAAATTAAGAGGTAATAAACTGGAAAGCAATTTCAGACAAGAACTCCATTGTTCACAATTAAGGGAATTTAGTTTATTTTTCACGCATAGGTTTGATGCTGTTCTTTTAGCAAGCTCCTTGATTAATTTGTTGTCATTTTTCTAATTGAAGAGCTTGTCTGTCTTCCTTCAGGAAGAGAATTGTTAATTATTGCCTGGTTTCTTGCAGACAAACAGTGATAATCAAGGCTAAATAACACACTGATAATTTCTGCTTTTGATTTTACAGCTATGGTGGTTCCTTTTGTTTTACTGTAGTTAGCCAGCAGCAAAATTAAGTTTTCCACTAAAAGACACCTTTACAAAAACGAAAAAAAAAAAAAAAATCAGAATATTTCATTTGAGATAAAAACAACCCCCAGATAACTGTCATTAAAAGTCATCACCACTTGTGTGACAAACTGTTTGTTTGCCTCAATCATTAAATCTATTTTCTTTTTTCCCCTCTTCCTGCCGTGGATGTGTGAAGGTGGAAGGAGACACGGTCACCTTCTCCTTTGAGATGCGGAGTGGGCGCGAGCACAACACTCCTGACAAAGCCATGTGGGGCTTTGCCTGCACGGTCCGAGCACAGGTATTCCAGGGGGAGAATCCCAGGAAGAGCTTCGGCTTCCACTGCCTCCTGCCTGCCACAACACATTCCAGATCCATGGGAATGTGCTGCCAGCTTGGCAGTTTGGGATGGAAACCAGCAGTGACTGGTTTGGGCAGTGAGACAAATCGGGTGTAGGCAATGGAAAGAACCTGAGTTTGGGATGCAGAAATCCATGTGGATAGGCTGGCACTTAGGCATTCATGGAGATTTGTTATCAAATGGGACTTATCTATCTCCTGAATCCACTCCAGGATTTCTTTGTCACAACCTGAAAATTAGAGAAGTCCTGAGGAAATAGTGATTCCAGTCCATGAAGAAGAGAGGGGAGGGATTCTGGAATCAAACACAGGGAATCTTGAATCCCACTGCAAGCTGGGGTGACTGAGCCAAAAATAACTTGACCTGTTCCTTCTTGGTTCAGGAAAATAATGTTTAAATCCCTTACTTCTTGTCTTGAGTTGTTCTTACAAGTTGCTGTTAATTGTTAAGCATTTTATATGTAAGAGTTAAGATTGATCTATTGAGCTTTATCTTACATTTAGAAGATTATGTATAAAATCTCCTATCTTGAATCTATTGGAAAGGACTTCCTGGTGGATTGCTTGAACTTCTCTCTGTTCCTGCTGCAGGAATCCTCAGAGGATGTGTCAGGAGGTTTGCCATTCCTGGTTGACCTGGCCCTGGGCCTCTCTGTGCTGGCCTGTTCCATGCTAAGGATCTTGTACAATGGGCCAGAAATTACCAAAGATGAAGAAACCTGTCAAGAGCTCTTAAGATCTAAACTTTTACAAAGGTAAAAAAAAAATCAGTTTTACTGAGGGAATATTCTCCAAAGCAGAGAGGGTTTTAGAGTAGAGGGCGGGTTGGGTTATGCTTGGTACAAGCCACACTTCAAATATTAATATTTAATCTTTGTAATGTGTCAACTGAAGTGTCTTTCTCAATAAGGGGGGAATTAGAGGGGGAAGTAAAAATCCTTTTCATTGGTTTTTACTCCTTTTTGCAGGTGCCAGTGGCAGGTGGAAGCCAATGGGGTCATATCTCCAGCCCTTACTCCAAGCCCTTCTCCATTGCCTCTCACCATCGAGGAGGACAGGGAATTCACATATCCCTCTGATGTTCTTGTGCCTCCTGTTGGACACTACTTTGACCTGCCCAGGATTAGGCTGCCCCCAGGAATCATGATCAAGCTCAGGGAAATTTCTGGACGTGCTCGGCCTCAATTTAGACCCAGTATAAAGTAAGGAGTCCTTGTTTCCCTCTGGGTTTTTAACCTTGTTTGTGATTGCAGTATCTGATGATTTATGAATATGAATCGTCCAAGTTGGTCTCTTACTCCTGATTAATGAGTTTGGCTTTCCCTGGAACCCTAGGGAAGTGATCCAGCCAGAAGTCATGGAGGAGATGGTGGTTTCATGTGTGATTAAACATCTGAATTTGGTTGATGCTCTCCAGTCCCTGATAAATTTCCAATATCAGGAGGAACACGCTGAGGAATATGATTTACTTTGTAAAATTATGGGAGAGACCTTTAAGAAGCTGAATGCCATGGAGAGACAACTGCAGGTAAAAAGAAAATTATTGAAAACACAAGGCTTGTTTTAGGAGTAAAGATGTATTTTAGTACCACAGAAATACAAAATGTACTCAGATTTCTTCTTCTAAAATCCCTTCTACACCTTAAGTGCAACAAGTGTGATTTTTGTCTCCTTATCAGAGTGTGGCTGAGCTGGAGCAGAAGTGGCAGAACGAGGTGGATGATGCCATGCATGGGAAGCTGGAGAACAATGTCCCCTTTTTTTATGATTATCACTTCAACGAGGTGAGCCCTGGGTTGCTCTGGGTGCTTGTGCCTCACTCTGCTTCCTCAAAACCTGCTCATCCTTCTCCTTCCCTTTGTTCAGAGCAAGATGAAGGAGCTGGAGCTTCTGTGTTCGATGAAGGAAGTTTCTTTTGATGGGAGTGATCTTGAGAACGTGGTCCTGGCATTAAGGTCAGTATTAGTGAACATTTAGGCCTCAAAGGAGGGGCAGCTTCAGGGCAATTCCAGGGAGTTCCAAAAGAATCTGATGAAATTATTAGAAACTTCTGTGCTAAATATACTAATATTAATACCTACAACTCCTTGTGTTTGCTAAGGAATCACTTGTTTATTTCTTCAGGTTTTTTCTGCTTTCTCCTTTGTTGGCACAGAACAGACTGAGGCCATAAGTTCTCTTTAGCTGACCTTTCCCTCAGTAACACTTCCTTTCTGAAAGCATTCAGACATTGACTTGGCTTCTTTTACTTCCCTTTTGTAATCCTAGGGAGAAGTTTTTCCAAGAGGTGAATTCACTGATCCAGAAGACCTCTCACCCCTTAGCAAAGACAAAAACCTTGGTGAAGAGCTTGATGAACAGAGCAGAACTGTTGTTGCATGTGACCATTGCAGCACAGTCTGGGATCACAAGGAGCATATCTGGGACCCCTGCAGAGACTCCAGGTACATGTCTCATTACCAGCATTTTCTAAAGATACCTTTTATTTATTATTTTTACCTCTTTTGCTTTAAATTAAACTATTTTTTACCTAAATTAAATTAATTGTGTTACAGTAAATAAAGTCAAGTCTTTGTTTTCTGATTGCCATGATGATGGTAAATAAAAAGCTGAGTAATAATAGGTGGAGTTTAAACTTAAGTCTGCTGATTTATTGAGGAAAAATACTTAACTAAATCAAAAGAAATCTGATTTGAAACAATACCTGAAAACAGGAAAATCCTCAGAGCTGGTTTTGTATTTTGTTTGTAGTGAGATTTAATCATGTCTGAGTTATAACTTCCATGCTCTTTATGTATTTCATACATGAGTGACTTGGAGTTCTCCTTCTAAATCTCCATTGAGTAATTCTTAACATGTGCTGGTTATTATTTTTTAAAATTATTTTTACATTTGGAAGTTTGTGAGTCGAAGCCTTCACTTCCAAATCTTTAACTTTCAAAAGGGTTGAAAACAGGAAAATTCTCAGATCTGAGTTGCACATTCTTGCTTAGACTGGATTTTCCCCACTCTATGTTTCAGCTTCCACTGGGATATCCACCAGTGATTTTAAAGCCAGTTTGTAAATAATTTCCTGCACCAGGAATGACCTTTTTTATAATGCTATTTTATACTATTTTATACTATTTATAATACTATTTAACAATACTTCAGCCTGTAAATCAGCCTCTGAGACCAAGGTGATCTCCCACGCCGTGCGCCAGCCCGTGTTCCTGCGCAGCATGTCCGCCCCCTCCGACCTGGAGATGATCGGCAATGAGGACATCGAGTTTGCCCGGGCCAGCCAGAGGTACAGCAGGGTTTATTCCTTCCCTTCACACCTCTGTGCTGTCCCAGTGATCATCTTGATCAAATTTATCACTGCCAGCACAGCAGCATTTGTGGTGGTTGGATCAGCTTCCTGCTGCCCAGTGTAACATTCCTGTTCCCTCACAGGCGCCGGCATGTCACCAGCCACAGGAGCAGCTCCTTCACCCTGCTGCAGTCCCTGGCCATCGAGGACAGCAGGGACAAACCCACCTACAGTGTCCTGCTGGGACAGCTCTTTGCCTTCATCGGGACAAACCCCGACCAAGCTGTACGTTGTCGTTTTATTTCAAATTCCAACTTGCTCAGAAACAGGAGGTGCCTTGTTTGTGTATAACAAAAATCCCCTCCCAAACCTCACAGGTGTCCAGCAGCAGCTTCCTGCTGGCTGCCCAGACCCGCTGGAGACGTGGCAACACCAGGAAACAGGCCCTGGTGCACATGAGGGAGCTGCTGACAGCTGCCGTGCGCGTCGGGGGCGTCACCCACCTGGTGGGCCCGGTGACAATGGTGCTTCAGGGAGGGCCAAGGTGGGTGCATTTCTCCAGAATTCAGTGGTTTGGTCTCTCTGCAAGGGAATAAATTGCTTTGCACAAGGGAAAGCCAGAAGTGAGTAGCTGTGAGGGCACAAGTTGGCAGAGCTAAGGTTGCAACAAATACTTTGACTCTTGTGGGGTGAAAAGGCAGAAGCTTCTAAGAAATGCTTTTTTTTAGCAGTAGATGAACTTTCCTTTCATACTGGATTGACATGTACCCAGGTGTGTATAGAGGGTATCCTCTCTTGATTTAATTCTAAATTGATGTTAACTAGCTGTTAGTGGTAGATTTAGCTGATACTGTCATCTAAATGTAGTAAATATTTTGTGTTTTGTTTGTAGTGAGATTTCATCATGTCTGAGCTGTAACTACCACACTCTCTTGTTCACATTTCCTATGAAAAATGAGTGACTTGCAGTTTGCCTTCCAAGTCTCTCTTGAGTAATTCTTAACATGCACTGATTATTACTTTCTTAAAGCTACATTTGGAAGTCTGTGAATTGAAGCCTTCCATTCCCAATCTCTAACCCTCAACAGGATTGAAGAGCTGACGTGTGGTGGGATGGTGGAGCAGGTCCAGGAGGCTTTTGGGGAGACGATGACGTCGGTGGTGTCCCTGTGTGCCCGGTACCCCATCGCCTGTGCCAACAGCATTGGCCTCTTGTGCACCATTCCCTACACACGGTGAGGAAGGGCTTGGGGAAGGCAAAGGGGGATCTACACCTGGCCTTGGTAGGCTTTGCTTTAAGGAGAAGTGTTAAGTAGTATAAATACATCCCCTTTACTCATCATGACGAACATCCAGTTAAACTCCCTCACAATTCCATCTGGGAGGACAAGGGAGAGACAGAACCATCTTTTTGCCAAGTGAACTAATTAATTACTGAGCTAACAGCAAGTTCTGGATTGCCATTGTGATGGAGAAGGTAATTCCACCCTGAATTTCTCCTGCAGGAGCGAGGAGAAGTGTCTGGTGCGTAGTGGGCTGGTCCAGCTGATGGACCGGCTCTGCAGCCTGAGCAGCCAGACAGAGTCCAGCTCAAATGAAAAACAGACCAAGAAACAGAAAGTGGCCACCATGGCTTGGGCTGCCTTCCAGGTGCTGGCCAATCGCTGTGTGGAGTGGGAAAAGGAAGAAGGTAGGAACACTGGAAGTATCTTCTGCTGTGAAATATCTTCTCTGTGTGTTACAACTGCCTGAGGAGTGGTGTAAATGTATTTAAAATAGGGCAGTCAATCACTATGACTTGGGACTCTGTGGATTCTTAAGAAGTGAATGCAAAATTCAGTGGATTTTCTTCTTGTTGTTTTTTAATTCTGGCTTTTTTCCTCCCCGTGGAAATAATTTCAAGTTTTGCCACTTGATTCTGTATAAACATAATCAGAGAACCTGGAGATTCTGAGTGATCATTCCTCCTGTGGTAGAATTTATCCATAACACATTTAAACCAACATGTGGCTGTTGGCTAATGGTGGATGTATCAGGGGTTGTTTTTGTGGTGTGTACATTGATTTTTGTTGATTACAGCTGTGCATTCTTCCATCCCTTCCAAAGGGGGTTCCACAGATGCTGTTCACTCTGGGCTGGCCAGGCAGGTCTCCAGCCTCCTCACCAACCACCTGGCCAGAGCCACTGAGTGCTGTGGCAACCAGGCTGCAGGGAATGATGCACTGCAGGATGTCCTCAGCCTTCTGAATGACCTCTCAAGGTACCAGGCCTTTCCTCTGGAGTATTTTCTTCCATGTATCAAAGCCCATGCGGGATCTTTTGTGGATTTTTTTGAACCATTCTAAAACTGACCCTTAATCTTAGTGTTTAATCAGTGCTGTCAAGTTATGGAAGAATTGCTAAAGATGTTTTGTCAGACACTGAAATTGCTTTTAATACATTTTGTAAATAATAAATGAATTTGGTTTTAATTTCAAGATTCTTTTCCCTTTCAGGAGTCACATAGGTAAAGCCATCCTGAGCCAGCCAGCCTGTGTGTCCAAGCTTCTGTCCCTTCTCTTGGATCAGCGTCCTTCTCCAAAGCTGGTCCTTATAATCCTGCAGTTGTGTCGTGCTGCACTGCCTCTCATGAGTGTTGAGGACTGTGGAAATGTGGAATTGCCTCCCTGGAGTTACTCAGTGCCCTCTCTGAACAGCGAGCAGGATGATCCCAGTGATCCAGCCTCCAAGATTGCCTCCCTGCTGCTGGCAAAGCTGGCAGATTATGTCGTGCCAGGTACCAGCAGCTGTTTGGTGTTGTGCCTGAGGGACTAGTGTTCCATAGTATCTTGGAATGAAAGAGACCTTAAAGCCCATCCAGTCCCACCCCCTTCCACTCCTTCCACTATCCCAGGTTGCTCCAAACCCTGTCCAACCTGACCTTGGGCACTTCCAGGGATCCAGGGGCAGCCACAGCTTCTCTGGGCACCCCGTGCCAGGAGCTTTTGTATTGACAGAGAGCTCAAGCATTGGGAGGTATCTGATTTGTCACTGAGAGCAGGATATTCCTGTGGCTTTCCATCTGCCTCCTAGCTTCCCTGGCCTCAGAACAAAGTGGGTGTCTCAGTGATGTTTCAGGCACATCCCAGATGTGTCAGCATTAGTTCCAAGGGTAAGAAAATTCATGGTTGTGTTTCTTTCTTTTCTTTTTCTTTTCTGCTTCAAGGCTGCCAGACAGTCCTTTCTCCAACTGCCTCTGAGCCAGATACTACCTTGGCAAAAGCCAGCCCTAAAAATTCCATAAAAGGTGATAAAGATCCTGGAGAAGAAAGCGAGGCAGTGGATGGTAAACTCTCTATTTTTATCCATAAAAGAGAAGATCAGTCCTCCCATGAAGTCCTTCAGCCTTTACTAAGGTAATCTCAGCTCACTGGATTGGAATTAGAAACAATTTTGCCCATTCCCGTTATCTTCTCCTTTTTTCCAGTGCTGCAGCTGCAGAAAAATATATCCTAGATATAAGAGTAAATGGGAAAGCAAAGTGTCTGCCCAATGTGTTGTGTTTACTGGCAAAGCAATAAGATAATGCAAAGGAACATGGGAACATCTTCATCTGTCTGAAAACAATCTCATGAAAAATTAGCTACTTAGACTCAGTGTTTCTGATGGAATATCATTTATCTTGTTTATGGTGTGACAGGCTGGGTAGGACTAACAAATAGAACTGTCAAGGCAAAATGGCTTTAAAAGCACTGCTTTAATAATGCATAAGCTGGACAATAATTTGCTATTAAAGATTCTTTAGTATTCTCAGCACCTACCTGGATGCTGGGATCACTGAATGCCAGTGCTGTCACCTCCTGCATTTTGTGTTATTTGTTCCATCTTCCCCCACTCCTAGGTTGGTTTTGAACCCATACTCTAAAAATTACACTAAAAGGTACAAGTGAAAGGTGAACTCGGAGCCCTGGGCATTTGTGATCAATAAAAACCATTTCATGAGGCTTCTTCCTGAGGGGGGAAGGGTTAAATTGCTTTGAATAACTGCATTCAATGGGATTGAATTCCCTCTGTAAATGGGGTATGTCCTTAACTGCCTAATATTTCTCTTTCTGTTGAGCATTCAGCTGCAAAGGTGGCTTCAAATAATTTCAAACCACCCATAATATATGGAATTGGACTGTGTAGCTCAGCTGTGTTTTCCAGCAGTCAGAACAAAGCTGCTGTGTTTTGTTTCCCCTCCAACAGTAGCTCAGAAGGTCGCCCATTCCGACTGGGAACTGGAGCCAACATGGAGAAGGTGGTGAAGATGGATCGGGACATGACAAAAGTAAGAGGAGAAATAACTAAAGAATTTCTCAACATCCTAAAAATTGGTTGCCAGGCAGAATTCTTGGGTTTTACTGATGTTAAGACCCCTTTGTTAAATGTTGTTTTATTCATCATTTACATCTGTAAATACAGATCAAATACAGGGGTAAATGGTGAAAAAGTATTTCAGCTGATGCTTCCTGCAGCCACTGTAGGTCAGGTTTAAGCCCCTTTGATACTCTGTTTCCTCAAGTGCTAAATGCATATCAATAATGCAAATTTTAAGCCACACACTTGAATTAAAATTTCATGTGTATTTCCAGATATTTTCTTGAGTGTTTGCACCAGAAATACTCATTGGTGGCTTTTTGATCAGAGAAACGGAAATGTTAATTCGAGAATGGAATGTTAAAGGCAGTGAATTTATCCCTGATCTCTCTGCAGATGATAAAAAGCAAGAGACAGAGCTTGTCTATGACTAACACACACCCAGGAGGTGGTTTTGCTGTGTTCTCAGCACTTTTACATGAGCAGAGTGACCAAACAGATCTGACATTTGCTTTCCGTGGCAATTTCCTCTGCAGAGTGGCTGCTGTGAAGTCATTACAGAAGAAGCTGCTGCAGCTCTTAGAAAGGCAACCAAGTGGGCACAGTCTGGGCTGATAGTGAGTGTGGGGCCACCCATAGAGACTGTCAATCCAGAGAACACCAGTGGCTTGTCCACTGGGGACAAAAAGAAGACTGCACAAACTTCCATTTGCAGGGAGAGGAATTCAGAGCTCGCCAGGTAAATCCCTTAGCCTGCGTTCTTCTTTTCTCTCTACCAATATTTGTAGTGCTCCCAAAGATAATCTGGCTGTTCATAAACTTCCTTTTTCTTTTTTTGTGTATATCTTGTTGGCACCTGAAGTTTCTTTTTGTTCTGTGGTTTTGAACTGAATGGTCCAATTGGCTTTGTCTCCTGGCCAGGACGGATCCGGTGAGGCCGTTCATCAGCGGGCACGTTGCAAACAGCATGGCAGCAGAGGTGATTGCCCTGCTGCACAGCCTGCTCATGGCCCCAGAGTCCAATGCAGCCCAGATCTGGACAACAACTGCTGAAAAAGTGAGCAAACACAACCATGAGTGGCACATTCTTCACTGGGGGTTGAGTAGTTAGAGAATCTGATGATTAGCAAGGCCTGAGCTGCTCCTTTCTGATTTAAACACAGGGTGTGGAGCTGCACAGACCCAGCCCTTTCTCAGCTGTCTCAGGGTGGGACAAATACTCAAAATTTACCCATTGTTAGATAATGGGTTGTCATTCTTTTCAGGCATTAACAGTGCTGTGTGTTGGAGAGTTCCCTTGCCTGTGACAGGTTATTCTGCCTTGGCTGTTCTCTTGGCTGTGGCCTCTGAGGGTACAAAGTGTTGGCTGGAACAAAACATCTTGGTTTTATGTTCCTCTGAATCCTGCAGCACCTAATCTATTCCTTAGGTGAAATCCTCAGCAAAAACTTTTGCCAATATTGTATTTTATCCTAAAAGTTACCAGGGAATGGTCATGCCTTTGATGGTGCTCACACTTCAGAGAACTTGTAATGTTCTGAGTTACATAATTTTCTTCAAGAACAAAAATAATTCTTCTGAGACTGTGTGGGCTGGAGGCTTGGGGCATTGGTTTTTGTTGGAATTGTGCTTTGAAGTCGTTCCCTGGTATTTTTGCTTCTGTCTTCAGGTTCTGTCTCGGGCTCTGATGTACATTCCACAGCTTGGGAAATATGCAGAGAGCATTTTGGAGAATGGGAGTAGCAGTGGAAGGAAACTGGCTAAACTTCAAAGGATTGCTCGGCAGGCAGTGGCTGCCCTGTGTGCTCTGGGTGGCTTTAAGGAGACAATTAAAATAGGTTCTGAAGTTCAGGTAATTCAGCACTGTTCATATTTGATAACCTGGATGAGAATTGCTGCTCTCCTGAGGTTTTCCCTGCACTGGGATCCTGCTTGTGGAACAGCAGCTTGTGGAGCTTGTTTCCTAAAACACCCCCTTGTGCTTGTGTGTGCAGTTGGTGTGTGATGTCAGACACTGATTCCTGGTTGTAACACCTTCAATCTCATGCAGCTCTTCTTTGGTTGTAGGTTTTAGGCAAAGGAATAGCAGGAAGCATTGGAGTTGTGGCATCTATTAATGAGCAAGAAGGTATAGCCACGGTCAAATTCCCACCCACCACTATAGACACTAGAAAGACCTCCCAGGCATCAGACACTTTAACTATTCCATTGTCTAGGCTCTGTGTTCCAAGATCTGAGGTATGGGAGTTTTAAACATCCAATATTCAGTATAATCTCGATTCTTGCTTTATTTCTGTCACAGCATACTGACTGTTAATCTACAGCACATTAAAAAAAGTGTTTCATCTTTGCTTATAAATGATTTGTAATGTTTGCTTTGTTTTTTTAAGCATATATTAACAATATGTTTAAGTTCTCATTCAAGTAACATAAATACTCATCTTTGGTGCTTAAAGATATTCCATTGCATACTGGATGGGAGGGGGTTTTTTTTGTTAATTTCTGGCTTGGTTTGGGGTTTGTTTATTTTTCTTTTATTGGTTTTTGGTGCTGAGTAAAATATAAGAATTAACTCCAGGTAATAAAACACCCTCATTTCTTAGAAACTAACTACTTGAATTTAACTTTTTACCGTGCCCCCCCACCATCAGGCATTGCCTCTTCATAAACTGTCCATTACTGAGAAGGTAGTACAGGCAGTCCAGTCCATGTTGCTCCCTCAGGAGGGAAGTCTCTCTATTCACACCTCACTTCCTGCAACAGGAGATGGCTCAACCCCAGTAATGGCAGTGGTCCGGCTCCTTGCTGAAATAAGAACCAGGTGAGTCCTGCCTTTGTGCACAAACATCCCAGGGAATTGCATGAGTTCTTGTGCCCCTCCTCTGGGGGTGTGCAGCAAGGGACTGCACAAATTCCCCTTTGCTCCCTTTTAGTGTTTGGGTGTTGTTCATGAGTGTCCCTGCAACACACTGAGCAAATGCTTCAATAAATCCATTTATGAATCAGGGAAAAGCTGCCTTTGGGGAGGGTCCAGCTAAAATCAGGGTTAAGACCACCCTTAAACCACCCTTGAATTCACTACTGTAATGCCAGCTTTGAATTCAGCACACACTTTTTAACACTTTAAATGTATTATTTTTCTGTTCAGAGCATGCCTGGTGATGGCTCAGCTGTTGGAAGACAGCTCATTCTGTGAAGAATTCATTCAACAGTGCCCAGCTGCTGTAGAAGTCCTGAATTTGGTGGCCCAGGAGTGCAGCCCTGGTATGTAGCCAACACCTTCTTGGCATATTCAGGTCAGAAACAGAGCAGCTTTTAAAATCATTTCAGTGTTTTTTCCTTCAGCTACCCAGAGTTTGGGAGCTGGCACAGGACAGAGTGTCTTGTCACAGCTGCAGAGCTGCTGATGGAAGAGCAGCTAATAATCAGCCTAAATCTTTAAACATTAGGCATTAATTTAGGCCAGAACAGGATTATTCTGTGTATCAAAGAAGCAAGTCCTGCTTCTCTGCTGCACTTTCCACTTCCCTTGCTTCCAGCATATTCTACTCTGCATTCCTTGGCATTATGATTTGGATGTTTTCTTTTTATGACTTTTTTGCTGGTTTTTGCAATGCTTTGTTATATTCCTGATCCCTGAGCTCTCCTTGTTTAAGGATAAGCACTAGGCCCAGCAGAAATCTTAGTTCAGGGGCAAGATTTTAGGAACATGCCAGAGAAAAAGTGGCTGAAGTGAAGGGTGGGAGCCAAGGGATTTAGGTGTCAAAGGGCAAGGACTGATTTTTGTGACAGTAGACATAAATTTTTTTGCTTTCCTGCCTTTGCTGGACCATAAATTTGCTCACTAAAATGAACTTTATATCTTAGTTAACAGTGTCTTTGCAAACCAGATACAAATTAAACATGAGAAGATACTTGCATATGTTACATTTTACCCCTAATTCCATTGTTGAGATGAGTGAGGCTGATCAAACCTGAAAGTGCAAATACCATATTTATTTCTGAATTAAGATTGCACTGTTGGACTCGAGGAAGCAGCTGGAGGCTGATGCTGGTGTGGGTTGTTGTTGCAGGGGAGAGGCTGGTGGTTGTGGAGATGCAGTGTGAGAGGTTACGGATGTTGTACCGGGACTGTGCTCGGCCCCCTCCTCCTCCCCTGCAAGCAGACAGGAGACAGGTGAGCACAGGCACAGTGCTGAGCCCTCTGCCCTGGGAGAACCCCCTGCTGCTCCCCACACTGGGGGCATTCTTGAAATATTTAATGGGAATTTCTCTATTGGGATGTGATTTGTTGGAGTTGTATTAAATGTGCCCCTCATAAACGGTGTGGTTGTATTTTAGTGGGTGGCTTGAATTGTGATTGGTAGAATAAACTGCTCTGTTGTGTCTGCAGCCCAAAGAAATCACGTGGAGCCCATCCAGGGTGTTCCCCCCAGTGAGAGCCTGCATGTTCTCCTCACACCTCACTGCTGTGACCTTCCTGGCTGATCCCAGTGCAGGTGGGGGCCTTCCTCGGGGCACCTTTATCTATGCCACCTCCCCAGTGCCAGTACAGGTGAGACCTCACAGCTCTCCAGCACTTTGTCATTGAATATCCAACAGGGCATGGAAAGGAAAAGCAAGAAAATTGCTTCTTTAAACTGTTTTGTAAATGACTTTTTAAAATGTGTTACTATTTTTATTTCTAGGCACCATCATTCTACTGGGAAATTGAAGTGGTTTCCTATGGAGACACAGATGATGACACTGGGCCAATAGTTTCCTTTGGATTTGCCACAGAGGCTGAAAAACGGGATGGGGCTTGGACAAACCCAGTGGGCACCTGCCTCTTTCACAAGTAGGTTGGAGATGTACATGAAAAACCACATTCAGTACATTTGTCAGCAGACTGGGAAGGAGGCTGTAGTGGGCAATATATACTTTTTAATTGAATGCTGAAATGGACTGGAATATCTTTGCAAAATCAGGAGGGTTGAGTTGCCTTTTGAGTCTCATGGCTTTGGTGGGTGGTGATCCTGCTCTGGCTCAGTGCTCTGGCTCAGTGCTCTGATCACTTGCTGCCTTGCTTCCCCTCAGCAATGGGCGAGCAGTGCATTACAATGGCTCCAGCCTGCTGCAGTGGAAGAGTGTCAGACTGGATGTGACTCTTTCCCCTGGTATGTGAGAGCATGGCTAAAATCCTTATCTGCTCCATCAGAAAATCCTCTAAATGTCAGGGAAATGATGGATGAAAAAACTGATTAAATCTTTTATATGATTGTGTTTTTCTCCAGGTGATGTAGCAGGAATTGGATGGGAAAGAACAGAAGGAACTCCCCCTCCTCCAGGGCAGCCAGCAAAGGGCAGAGTTTATTTTACATATTGTGGGCAGAGACTTGTGCCCTACCTAGAGGATGTGTCTGGTGGAATGTGGCCAGTTGTCCACATTCAGAAAAAGGCAAGTTTGTAACAGAAATATGTCACTTAATATACTTTCAGAAATACAAAAAATATTATATAAAATATTGTACCTGCTCTGTAGAAAAGCAAATTGATAGTTTTTACCTTTCTTGGGTAGGTTGAGGTATTCATTAGGCCTCCCAGGTGCATGTGTTGTCATTATTTTGGTTTTCCCTGCCCCTTAGCACAGCAGTGTGCAGCTGGCCTGGCAGGATGCCTTGTGCCATGCCAGGAGCTCCTCTCTTAGCATTCCTGGCCAGCAGTGGCCTTGCTTCAAAGCACCCAGCTTGAAGCTGCGAAGCAGGCGAGTTCAAAGCGTGTCTTTAGCAGCTAGAAGCTTTCCCAGAGTGCCAGCTGGAGATGCTGGTGGCAGGGAGGTGTGATCAGCTCCTGCCTGGGGCAGAGTGAGGGCTCAGAGCAGGATCTGAGAGCTTCCCTGCGTCCTTTTGCAGAACACCAAGGTGCGGGCGAACTTCGGCTCGCGGCCGTTTGCCTACGCCGAGGGCCAGGCTCACCGCAACGCCGCCGACCTGTGCCTCGACCTGGCCGAGGAGATCAGTGCCAACTTCGAGGCCTTGCCCTTTGCCATGGCCTCTGACAGTGACAATGACGCTGGCACCAGCATCGCCTCCGACCCCGGCACCCACGGGCCTCCCTGCAGGATCGCCGCCGTCGCCACGGCTCAGCAACGTAAAGTGACATTCGCTCCTTTTAAAGCCCTGCCAGCAGTAATGCTAAGCAAGGAAATAGGATTTAAACCCAGCCTGGCTGCAGCCTTTAGTCCTTAGGTAGTGCTTGTTTAGGTGGGGCAGTGCCACAAGTCAAAGCTGTGTTTATCTGATTTTAGACAAGGCAATTAAAGCCATCTTCTTTGGTCTTCCTCTGTGTGAATACACAAATTATTTGTAATTAACGCAGCTTCAATGAGAAATTATCTCATTAGGGCTTGGGATACAATGGGATGTCACGGTGGATTGGATCAGCCAATTGGTTATGCTGTGTCAAAAGGAATTGCATTCCCACCCCCTGATTGGAGAGCATGGCATGCTGTATATCTCCAATTTCATGGGATGTCTTTGCATGCATTATCATCTCATTATTTCTGTCTGTATCTTGCAGAGTATGACAGTGACACATCCTGCCACTATAAAATGGAGCTGAGCTATGAAAACTTCATCACCTCAGGCCCTGATCCTCATCCCCCTCCTATTGCAGATGATGAAAGTGATGATGATGACGATGATGATATTCCCAGGGTGAGGAATGTGGCAAACTCTGCCTTCTCTAATTTAGAACCTAAAACCAGATTTTGTCATTTAAATTTTGAAATTTGGCCACACAAGAGTTCTTCCTGCTTCCCTTACAAAAATATAACTGTTGATAACTTATCACTTCTTGGTGTTCTAAAACACTTGTGTCTTTGTAGGAGGATCACTATGCTCTCTTGGTCAAAGCCTGGGAAACCAAAGTTTTCCCTACAATTAGAAGAAGATTCCGTAATGAGGCTGAGAGGAAGTCTGGGCTGGATCAGATTAAAGGAGCTTTACAGTTAGGTATGTATTTATTTCCATGCATGTTGTTTTCTGTGATGTGCAGGAAGTCTGAGAGAGCAGCTGTGTTTCTTCCATATTTTACTGTATTCAGGGCTGGGAAACTTAAAAAAAAAAATCACTTGCTGTTTGCCTCCAGTGCTTAGAATTTGGTTTGTGCTCATGCTTTTTCTTTAACACTTTTACTGTGTTTGACTATTTAAATAGAGAAAATGGTTTCAGAAATAGTGACAGAATTCATTGTGATGTGAATACAGAAACATTCTGGAATAATCATGTGGGAAGAAACTATATCTGTTCATTTTCTGTCTGTGACTATCAAGGCAAAACTTTCTGGGTTTAAGTAATAATAAGGGGAGGTTTGGGAGTTTTGTAGAATTTAGCCCTGGCAGGACAATGTGTTTGTGGGAAAGTCACAGTCAGAGCAAGGTAGGAATTCTGAGCCCCCATGAGAAGCTCAGGAAAAGCTTCCTCAGGAAAACTCCCAATTTCCATCCTTCAGCCTGACTGAGAGAGCATTTAAGTACTTGGAAACCTCACCTTGGATATTAATGGAATAAGAACTTATTTCAAGTGGCTGAGGGAAATAACTTGCATTCCTCCTGTCTTTCAGGAATGGTTGATATAGCAAGGCAAACTGTGGAATTCCTGTATGAGGAAAATGGAGGCATCCCAAGGGATCTCTACCTTCCCACCATCGAGGATATCAAAGATGAAGCAAACAAATTCACAATTGATAAAGTACGGAAAGGTAAGGGCAGCACAACGGACCCTGAGGGGTAAAGAAAAGCTCAGGGGTTTTTGGGATCTAACTGTCACCTGAGGAAAACACCTTCAAAGTGGTGTCCCTTTCTGGCAGGTCTCACCGTGGTGACTCGCTCTCCTGACTGCAACAACGTCACCAGCAGTGCTGTAGGAACAGCTCTGCCCAAATTTGCCATTCGGGGCATGCTGAAGACATTTGGTCTTCATGGGGTTGTCCTGGATGTGGACTCGGTGAGTAAAGACACAATGAGAGGACATTTAATGATCAGCATCACACAGCTGGGAGCAAAAACTGCTCAGGATGGTGGATTGGGGCTCTCTTGGAAGGAAAAACGTGGTTATAATTATTGTGTTACTCACAGTGCTGGGTTTGGTGTTGCAGGTGAATGAACTGGTCCAAGTGGAGACCTATCTGCGGAGTGAGGGGGTCCTGGTGAGGTACTGGTATCCCATTGACATGTTGGAGAGGCCACCTGCAGGGTACAGGAGGACTGCAACCAATGGATTGGTCACCCTGGATAACACCAACATCCAAATTCACAGGTGAAAAAAGAGATGTGGTTACCAGGCACTTTATTACCTGAATTTGAATTAGCTGAAGAGCATTTCCTGTAGTACCTGCTACAGCTTTGTTCTAGGTAGTATAAACTTCTGAAATCTTACTGTCATGGTTGGATTTAATGTTAAGGAATTAATAGAATTAATGTTTGTGTTCCCTAGGGAGCTGTTGAGGAGTGAAGCTGCCCTGGCCAAGCTCTACTGTCGCATGGCTCTGCTCAATATTTTTGCTCCCAAATCTCCCCACATGTTCACCCGGCTGTTCCACATTCCTGCCATCCGGGATATCACCCTGGAGCACCTGCAGCTGCTCTCCAACCAGCTTCTTGCACCACCTCTTCCTGGTAAGCACTTGGTTTTGTCACAGCTCTTCTTTGGTACAGTGTTTTTCTGGGGGCAAAAAAATTAATGGATTTGGTATTTCTTTATTGGTTGGTTAATAATGATGGTATTCAAGAATGAGCCGGGGTGATCCCACAGCTCTGGGTTTGCCCTCACCTGGGGCTGGGCTGAGGCTGGTGAGGGGCACAGCTGCCATGGAGAGGCCATCCCAGCCATGGGGTTGGCCTGGGTGGGTCCTTTCTCCTGCTGACTTTTAGGCAAGGAGTTTTCCACTTGAAAACAGAGGTTGGGAATCTTTCAGGTGTTTTACAGCTTTTGTTTCCCAAGCTACGTAAACATTTGGAGTGATCTCCAAATTTGTGCTGTTTTCCTTGTTATTCCAGATGGAACCATCAGCTCAAGCTCCATTCTCCTGGCCCAGTCCCTGCAGCACTGCATCCATTCCCAGACCTGTGCTGCCACAGATCTTTTCTACCAGGGCAATTCCCAGGCCATCAGGGAGTGGCTCACTGTGGCCATCACTCGGACGCTGCATCAGGGAGAGGAGAGTCTCTTGGACCTCACCAAACAGATCTGCTCCTTTCTGCAGGTAAAATACTCACTCATGTTTCATGAGACTGTTGGGTTCCCTTCTCAGGAGCCCTTGTTCTCTGTGTGGTTGAAATTTCCATGATGCTGTCCCTCACAGGGAATTGTTTCTCTGGATGGTTTCTGTTATCCTGATGGCAGTGGGCCCACTGAAAACAGAAGCAGTAGCAATGCTCTGGATTGAATTAAAATGAAGTGGCCTCCCACTGTGTCATAATTTGCAGTTAATTGAATACATTGGCTATAGAGCACTTCTATAAATAAAGAAGAGGGAGGAGGTTTGCTGCTGTTTGGGATCTCTCCTGATGAATTGTCCTGTTACAGGCTGCACCAGAACAATTTCCCGCTGAAGAATTCCCAATTTCTGAATCCAAGGTCAACATGGATGTGAATTTTCCTGGGGCTGCCTTTGTGATTGTGTCCTGCAAGGAAAGTCAGTCTGGGTTCCGAAAAGAGTGAGTTATGGAGAGGGGCAAGGCTGGGTCTGAGCCTGGCCACCCTGGGGATGGAGTTATTTATTTTGTTTCAGTTTTCTCTTCTCAGAGACTTACTCTGAGTGGTGGCTGGGATATTTTCCAGCTGGTTTGAGCCTAACCAAGCTGTGCTGCTGTTTCCCCAGCTCATCCCTGTACAAGGCCCCCTGGGCTCGGGTGCTGGTCTATGGGCTGGGGCACAAGGTGAAGAGGAACGGGCAGCTGAACCTGATCGAGGCCGTGTGCTACCCCCGCGACGCCTCCCCCACCAACACCGGCCTCACACCGCCCCCCACCACCAACCAGTACCCAGCTGTCATCACCCCCACAGACAGGGTGCACATCAAACTGGGTGAGCACAGCCATGCACGAGGGAAAAGCCTTCACTGTGCTCTCAGGGCTGAGAGCAGTTTCATTATGGCCTCTGCAGCACCTTCCTGTGTGGTCGCCAGTCCTAGCAGCAGATAGGACAGGATTTTTGTACAAGCAATTCATTCTTAACCAAAAAAAACTGATTTTATAACCATTGGCAACCATGTGATTCTGATTTTTATATTCCAGGAGTTCACCCAGCAGTGTTTGTATTAGAAATATTTTATTCAAAATCATAATTTCTGCAGTGTTGGTGCTGTTGGTGTTTGAGGAGCTGTTTCAGATGGAGAATAATTTTTTTTATTGCTTTTTTAGGTGTTTGTAGGATCCTCTTATCCACAGAGTAATACAGTGTAGCAATGCTTAGGTCACTCCAGCAAGAAGAATCATTAATCTTCTTTTTACGCTTGCCCAGAAGGAGAGACAGTGGGATTTAGAGCAGTGAAGGTGACTGGGTGCAGCGAGTTCTTAAAACTTCCCCTTGGAGATCCTAAAGTTTCTCTGCTGATGTTGTTTTCAGTACCCATCAGACAGAAATAAATTATTTTTGGGGAAGTTCTGTTTGTATGATTAGGTATGTTCAGGCTCAAAAATATTCTGTTTCTTTATGTAAATAAAATGTTCTCTGTACATTTATAATTACAGATTATATTAACTTATCAATATAGAGAAACATTCCTATTTGTTTACTATAAGGTGCTGCAGAGAAAATTCTCACTTAACAGAAGTTTAGCCTTGAAAAAATCCTAAATGTTACTACTTTTACTTTATCAGTGCTCAGAATCACGATAAGGGTTTTCTTGGACCTTTTTGTTTAGGAGTGTCTCCTCCTCCTGGAGCTGTACTGGTCTTGCATTCCCTTCCCCTGGAATTCCCCCTGGCAATGGCATTCACAGAACAGCTCTTAACCTGGAAATTAGAAGATGGGGATGGAAAATCTGAAGATGAACTGGATACTATTCCTGCCTCAGTTCTCTTGCAAGTAGTGGAATTTTTAGGTGAGAATGGAGTATTTCCTTAGTAATGAGCACTGATAATGTGCTGGCTCAGGTGGAGAGCTTAGGAAACAAAAACTACAGTTGAAATTTTCTGAGCTCTTCCACTATAATGAAATTTTCTTCAACCTCCAGAATCTTTCTGTTCATTTGCAGTTCTTGGAATAACCTTCCTGTCTTTCTTATTGCTGCCATGATGTTGAAATTCGCTTTTCTGGTGCTTTTTCAAATGTTACTTTCTGCTAAGAGTGAAACACTGCTGACTGCCATGCCTTGCCTTCTTCCCTCAGGCAACTTCCTCTGGACAACTGACATGGCAGCATGTGTGAAGGAATTGATCTTTCACCTCCTGGCCGAGCTGCTTCGCAAAATCCACAGTCTGGAGCAGAAGAAGAATCCAGCAGGATTGTCCTCATCCATCGCCCTGCAGCTCAACCCCTGCCTGGCCATGCTCATGGCCCTGCAGTCAGAGCTGCACAAGCTCTACGATGAGGAAACCCAGAACTGGGTGTCTGGGAATGCCTGTGGTGGCTCTGGGGTTGGAGTGGCCGACCAGGGAAGATTCTCCACGTACTTCCATGCCCTGATGGAAGTGTGCCTGGCCGTGGCAGAAGTCACCTTGCCCATCAACATGAGCGTGACAGCCAATGTGATCTCATCCACCAGCGCCCCAAATCTTAGTGACTCCTCCTCCTCGTCCTCATCTTCCCCAGGGCAGACACCACAGAGCCCGAGCTTGCTGTCCAAGAGGAAAAAAGTCAAAATGAAGAGGGAGAAAACCTCATCTTCAGGGAAAAGAGCTTCATCCAGGGCGGCCGAGACGGACGCGGCGCTCCTCAGCATCGGGGGCAGCAAGCCTGAGGACATGCTGTGGTTCCACAGAGCTCTGACCCTGCTGATAATCCTCAGGCACCTGACAAAGAAGGACCCCCAGGGGCTGGGTGTGACCAACGATGCCGTGGCAGACGCCTGCCAGGCCCTGGTGGGGCCCACGGCCCACAACCGCCTGCTCGTCATCTCCGGCATCCCCACGCACCTGGAGGAGGGCACTGTCAGGAACGCCATCAGGAAGGCCTGCAACGCCCATGGCGGGGTCTTCAAGGATGAGATCTACATCCCTCTGCAGGAAGAGGATCCCAAAAAAACCAAGGACAAAGCAGAAGGAGGGGAGTGCAGGACGGAGCTGGAAAAGCCAACGGTTTCCAGCAGCGCCGACAGTTTGGACATCAGCAGCTCCAGCAGCGTCACCCCCGCCATGAGCGTCAGCGCCTCGGCATCCACCAGCCAGGCTTCCCTCTGCAGCTCCCAGGGAATATCCCGCACCGTCAGCGACATCTCCGTGGACCAGTTCCAGGCGGGGCTGGAGCTGGCCATCCCGCCCGGATTGCTGGAGCAGCCGCACGTGGTGTCCAGCCAGGAGAGTTTGGATCTTTCCCACTGCAGCACCGGGAGCCTGGGCAGCCTGGGCAGCCTCGGGGAGCCCCTGGACAACGTGGAGACGGCGTCGGTGTCGGACGTGGGCTCCATGTACACGGTGACGTCTCTGGACAATCAGCCGCTGCTGGCACGGCCCATCAAGGGCTTCGCTGTGGTGGAGGTAACAGAGAGGGGCCTCTGGAGCCAGGGTTTTTGGGAGAATGGGATCTCACTCTAGGAACTGGCTTTTTTCATGGTAAATGTATGTCTAAGAGCATGGGAGACTGGGAGGTCCCAGCTTGGACAGGATGGCTGAGGAGCACAGAATTCCCTTCCCCACGTTCACAGGCTTGGGGACAATCCCTGTCTCTCAAAGGACAGAGGGGACCCAGTAGTGGAGTGATCCAGCAGCAAGTGGAGAACAGAAGGAAGTAAGGAAGAACTCCTGTGTGTTCCAGCTTGTAGAGCTCGTTTTCACATAGTGCTGCTGAAGCCAAGGCCATAAATGAACTCTTAAGGGATTAAATTCCTGGATCATTGGTAGCTGTGGAGCACAGCAGCCAGTGCAACTTCCAACTGAGGAAATGTTTAAACTGCTTTGCAGAGGCTGGGGGAACATGTCAGGGGAAAGATCAATTAATTTCCTCTTTCACATGCCTTTCTCTAAGATTTTTTCTGGCCACGGCTGAGATGTATTTAGAGATTGGGCCCTTTTGGTTTGACCCACAAGGCAACTATTTAATGTTTAATCAGTACCTTTTCACCTATTTTGAACCACCTATGGATTTCTCTATGAAGCTGCTTTAGGAGAGATGATAAATTTTGTTGCTGTCTGGTTCCAGATTAATTTTTAAAAGCATTGTGGGTGGTTGCCATCAGTGCTGGGTCACTCCAGGTGTTCAGCTCTGCACAAGAACCTTCCTCTCTGCTGCTTCCACAGATTGCCTGCTGAGATTTATCAGGAGCTTCCAAAAGCACAGCCATTCCTGATAGCCTGGGAAAGGAGAGAGATGTTTTTGTATAGTCTGGGATTGTATCAGTTCCTCTTTTAGAAGAAAATCAGCTTATTCAGATGAAAACTCTGCAAGTTCCTATTCTTGAGCTGTTAATTGACGTGAAGACATCATTGAAATAAAGCATTAAGTGTGGAGAGAAAGCTGCCAGAGTGTTCACATGGAAACTGTTCCAAGTCTGGAGCTGCTCTGGTAGTGGTTATTCTAGGAATCAAAGGAAGTTGCTGTTCCCCTTCCCAGTCTGTGTAGCTGAGGTTTCAAGGCCTGTGCTAATTGAGATTTTTCAGAGTGGAGAATTGAGGCAGGGACAGCAGAGTTACAAATAATGCCAGCTTACCTGGCTGACACCTTCAGCTCCTTCCCTGCTGTTCCCAAGGGCTGTTTCCTGCCTCAGAAATGGGATAGCTGGATCGGAGCTGTGCCTAGTTAATTGCCAGCATGAGGATTTCAGTGCTCTCAGAAGGGATCTTTTCCAGGCTGAACCTGAATTTTGGCATCAAATTATTGAAGCAGAGAAGCAATAATGATTATCAGAATGGGGAGGGAGGTGGAAGCTTAAACCCTAAATTGCTATGAATGGAAGTGAATTTGTTTTCTCAGAATTGCTATGAACTAATTTCATTATTTGTACAGATAAGGTCAAGAGCTAAAATAGAGAAAATCCGAGCCAGCCTCTTCAACAGCAGTGACCTCATTGGCTTGTCCAGCCTGGATGGGGAGGATGAGCTCATGGAGATGTCAACTGAAGAGATTTTAACTGTTTCCACTGTAAATCAGAGTTTGTTTGACACCCAGGGGAGCCCAGCACTAGAAGATTACTTCAATGATAAGTCAATAAAAGGTAAGTGGTTTGATATGGGCAAATCCCTCCTGTGTTCAGCATTTTGGGGGATGAACAGGGCTCAGACTCTCCTTGGTTTTGTGTAAATCAGGGCTAATAATGAGCCAGGGAGAAATTCCAAAGTAAGTTTTATCCCTCCAGGGGCTATTTGCAAGCTGAACATTGCTCAGTTGCCCACCCAGCTAATCATATAAATCATCAATAAATAAACACTCCTCATCAACACAAAAAAAACCTACTGATTTAATTCTTTAGGGACTTTTTTTGAGAAAATAGCCACTGAAATAACTTTTGACTGCTAGTTCAGTTGATAGGTGTTGGTGTCTGTCTGTATGACACAATTTTTATCCTGGCATGATAAATAAGCTGCTTTTTTCATCCTCACTACTCCCTCAAGAAGTAATTACAGGATGTGGCCTATTCTCTGTCTTTAATGGGGTGCAGAAGGAGCAGGTTTTTTACTGAAAAAGTGATTTTTTTCCCCTTGCAAAAGATTTTCTGTGTCAAAGCAGAATATTTTATCTGAATGCAAAATATATTTTCACATTTCAAATTCTAACCAGTTCTCATGGTGTGTTGTACCAAATTGTTGGTTTTCTTTTAATTAGGTGAAAAACTGGTCCCAGGTGCTCGGGAAGTTCTCACAGAGATCTTTAAAAGCTGTGTCCATTCGGAGCAAATGCTGAGCCTGACCCCAGCCAAGCCCATCAAGGTGGCTGACATTTACCTCAGCAAGGAGCAGATCAATTCCCAAACCCCTGGCAACCTCCTCCACGTCTTCTTCACCAACGTCCGCCCTCCCAAGAAGGTGCTGGAGGACCAGCTCACCCAGGTAGTGCTTTGCCAGCTGTTCTCAGCCTCTTTTGGTGTCACTTGAAAGCACTGGGTGATGATTCACTTTTTGTCTTGGAAGATTTTAAGGAAATATGGAGTTCCCAAGCCCAAATTTGACAAGAGCAAGTACAACAAGGCAGGCAAGGAGCAGCACCCGGTGAAGGTGGTGAGCACCAAGCGCCCGGTCACCAAACCCCCCACCAAGGAGAAGTCCATGCTCAACAGTGTCAGGTGGGTGTCCTCAGCCTTGTGGCACTTGGGGAATATTGGATTTCTCTGTAGAAATCCAGGTTTTTATCCCCCATCCCTCTGTGCTTCTGTGTATTGGAACAGGGAAACACGTGCTGTTAATGTCAGAACATCTCAGATTTCTGGAAATTATTTGGCAAAGTGTTTCTTTTTCCAGAGATTGGGGTGGGGTTGTTGGGATCTATTTATAGAACATTGGAATTGTGTTCTTCAGTGTTCTATCTCAGTGCACTTATTCCAAAACACAGATCAGGTTGGACAGGGTTTGGAGTAATCCATGGCAGGAGCAGGACTGGATGGGCTTTAGGATCCTTCCAAACAATTTTGGGATTCTGTGAACAGATGAAAGAAAACTTTTGATCATAACACCCACTTTGTCCCTCAGCCGAACAGCCTTAAGTGAGAAGAAACCCACTGTAAAGCCCAAATCTCCTGAGAAGAGCAAACCTGAGGAGAAGGACCCTGAGAAGTCTCCCACTAAGAAACAGGAAGGTGGGAGCTGCAGAGAATTTTTTACAGTTTTATCATAGAAAAATATTTTTATTGACATGTTTATATGACTTCATGATAGATTTGGTTTGTCTTTATTTTAAACAAGTCTAACTAAATATTTTTTTTTAAATAGTGACTTAAAATGCTGCTTTTATTTGTGTCTCCTGTGAATCTGGGCCCATCAGTGTGAGAGCAAACAGTTATTGCAGCAGTGTGTAGGGCATGTCAATAAACCAGACAGAAAACTTCCTATGGGATGTAGTTCCAAGGCTTTGTTGTAGTGAGGGTTTGGGATATTANTTTGACTGCTAGTTCAGTTGGTAGGTGTTGGTGTCTGTCTGTATGACACAATTTTTATCCTGGCATGATAAATAAGCTGCTTTTTTCATCCTCACTACTCCCTCAAGAAGTAATTACAGGATGTGGCCTATTCTCTGTCTTTAATGGGGTGCAGAAGGAGCAGGTTTTTTACTGAAAAAGTGATTTTTTTCCCCTTGCAAAAGATTTTCTGTGTCAAAGCAGAATATTTTATCTGAATGCAAAATATATTTTCACATTTCAAATTCTAACCAGTTCTCATGGTGTGTTGTACCAAATTGTTGGTTTTCTTTTAATTAGGTGAAAAACTGGTCCCAGGTGCTCGGGAAGTTCTCACAGAGATCTTTAAAAGCTGTGTCCATTCGGAGCAAATGCTGAGCCTGACCCCAGCCAAGCCCATCAAGGTGGCTGACATTTACCTCAGCAAGGAGCAGATCAATTCCCAAACCCCTGGCAACCTCCTCCACGTCTTCTTCACCAACGTCCGCCCTCCCAAGAAGGTGCTGGAGGACCAGCTCACCCAGGTAGTGCTTTGCCAGCTGTTCTCAGCCTCTTTTGGTGTCACTTGAAAGCACTGGGTGATGATTCACTTTTTGTCTTGGAAGATTTTAAGGAAATATGGAGTTCCCAAGCCCAAATTTGACAAGAGCAAGTACAACAAGGCAGGCAAGGAGCAGCACCCGGTGAAGGTGGTGAGCACCAAGCGCCCGGTCACCAAACCCCCCACCAAGGAGAAGTCCATGCTCAACAGTGTCAGGTGGGTGTCCTCAGCCTTGTGGCACTTGGGGAATATTGGATTTCTCTGTAGAAATCCAGGTTTTTATCCCCCATCCCTCTGTGCTTCTGTGTATTGGAACAGGGAAACACGTGCTGTTAATGTCAGAACATCTCAGATTTCTGGAAATTATTTGGCAAAGTGTTTCTTTTTCCAGAGATTGGGGTGGGGTTGTTGGGATCTATTTATAGAACATTGGAATTGTGTTCTTCAGTGTTCTATCTCAGTGCACTTATTCCAAAACACAGATCAGGTTGGACAGGGTTTGGAGTAATCCATGGCAGGAGCAGGACTGGATGGGCTTTAGGATCCTTCCAAACAATTTTGGGATTCTGTGAACAGATGAAAGAAAACTTTTGATCATAACACCCACTTTGTCCCTCAGCCGAACAGCCTTAAGTGAGAAGAAACCCACTGTAAAGCCCAAATCTCCTGAGAAGAGCAAACCTGAGGAGAAGGACCCTGAGAAGTCTCCCACTAAGAAACAGGAAGGTGGGAGCTGCAGAGAATTTTTTACAGTTTTATCATAGAAAAATATTTTTATTGACATGTTTATATGACTTCATGATAGATTTGGTTTGTCTTTATTTCTAACAAGTCTAACTAAATATTTTTTTTTTAAATAGTGACTTAAAATGCTGCTTTTATTTGTGTCTCCTGTGAATCTGGGCCCATCAGTGTGAGAGCAAACAGTTATTGCAGCAGTGTGTAGGGCATGTCAATAAACCAGACAGAAAACTTCCTATGGGATGTAGTTCCAAGGCTTTGTTGTAGTGAGGGTTTGGGATATTACAGATTTGAACCAGGTGGGTTTAAATTGTGCTTCTCAATTTATATTGGGAAATTCTTCAGTTACAAGTGGGAAATTGGATAAAAAAGATGATTGAGAAACCTCAGAACTTCTGGAGGAGACAGCACAGCCATGGGGGACAGGGGTTGTGCTCAGAACTTTAGTCTGGTGGGAGAGTGAACAGACAAAAGTTTGGACTTCCCTCTTCCTGGCAGGAAGTGCCAGGTTAGCTCAGAAAAGGGGAATTTCAGCATCCAGCCAGGTAGGGTTAGAGGGAGGTGTTCAGAGGAGCAGTGGGGGATTTGAGCCCTTTAGGGGAGTGAGAAGGTGCCATTGACTGAGGTGGACCTGACCAATGTGTGATAGATGGAACTCCCTGGGAAATGGTCCATGGTGGGATGGGAGAGCAGGAGGAGGCTGGCAGCACCCACCTCCTCCTCCTGGTGGGGTGAGAACTTCATGGCAAGTCATGAACTCTTTGCTGGTCCACGTTTGGTGGCAGTTCCTGAGGAGAAGTACCTGACCCTGGATGGATTTCACCGGTTCGTGGTGGACCGCTCCAAGCAGGACATCCGGAGCGTGTGGAGAGCCATCCTGTCCTGTGGCTACGACCTGCACTTTGAGAGGTACAGCTTGCAAACCTCTTTGAGGAGGTGATACTTTACTTACTCACTGTGCTCACTTGATCCCAAGTGTTCCTAATCCAAGAAGCTTTAACACTTCCATCCATGGCTGCAAGGCCTGTAGGGAAATCAAAAGTACATTTTAAAAGTTACGTGCTGTCCAAATGCAGGTCCTGATTTCTTTCTGATGCACAGCATGGCCGACAAAATCAGATTCCACAGTGTCCTTTAGAGCTTCCAAACTGTGTAATAAATTACCTGAAGGGAGCTGTAGCTCCATGTCTGTCTCTGGTTTCCTTCCCCAGCCAGTGCACTGGGTCATTGTTTAACTGGCAGGGTTGTTACTGGGTCAGGAATGCTTTAGAAGAGGGAACTGTGGAATTTCTTCTTAATATTGTAAAGGAAGAAAGTCCCTTAAATGAATTCTCCTTATCTGCCTGTGTCAGGCCATAGGCTAATTGCCCCTTATCATCTTCAGAGGAGATAGTGCACTAAGAGAGCTTAATAGGCAATGCCTTTGTGCCTAATTATGTAATACCAGTGAGGAGAAGAGGCTGATGAATCAGCTCTTGGCCTCACACTGGGATTCTTGTCATGGAACAGCTCTGCTTAAGCAAAGGGGAGTGAAGAGAAGGGCACCAGCTTCTACTCCAGGTGTAGTTGTACTCCAGGTTCCAGCACCCTGTGAGTGAGCAGCTCTGCCCTGTCCCCTGCCAGGTGTGCCTGCATCGACGCCCGACACGCACAGAAGGCGTCGCGCAAGTGGAGCCTGGAGATGGACGTGGCTCTGGTGCAGTACATCAACCGCCTGTGCCGCCACCTGGCCATCACCCCCGCTCGCCTCCACCCCCACGAGGTGTACCTGGACCCAGCTGATGCAGCAGATCCCAGGATTTCCTGTCTCCTGAGTATGTATGGATGGTTGGCATAGAGGCTTTTTTCAGGGGAAGAGTTGGGAGTGCTCCTGGTGTTCCTTTGGAGGTTGGAGGCTCGGTGGGATGAGGGGAGTGCTGAGTCTGGCTCTTCTCTCTCCTTGGGTGTGCTTGGGTAAAGTCAGGGATGCACTGCAGCTGCTCCCTGCTCTCCAAGCAGAGTTTCCAGCTCAGGCTGGAGCAGGCTGGAAATACCTGGTGGGTTCAGCTTGTGGGGGAAGGAAGGCTGGATTTCCACAGATTTTAGTCACCTAAATCCTGTCCTAAGCACTTTAGGAGGAGAATTCAGTGATAATGGGAGATTGTGGACTCACACCCAGACACTGAAGATGCAGGAAGGAACATCAGGGATGCTGCATCCTCAGCACAGGGATCACAGGGGCTGTTTTGTGTGGCTGCTGGACCAAACCTGCCGGGATTTGCAGGAAGTGAAACAGGGATCTCTTCTGTCCCTGACTGGGAGTTTCCCTGTGCAGATGTCCCCGTGGAGAGCCTGCGGCTGCGCTTTGCCCTGCTGCAGTCCCTCAACACCACCCTGGAGACCTTCTTCCTGCCGCTGGTGGAGCTGCGCCAGACCGAGATGTACGGGAACAGCATCGCTGCCTTACTGCAGGAGGCCAAAGGTCAGCTGGGCACTGACCAGGGGCACTGACCACAGGGCACTGCTGAGGGGCACTGACCACAGGGCACTGACCACAGGGCACTGCTGAGGGGCACTGACCACAGGGCACTGACCACAGGGCACTGCTGAGGGGTACTGACCACAGGGCACTGCTGAGGGGCACTGACCACAGAGCACTGACCACAAGGCACTTCTCTCTTGGCTTGCTTTTAAACAAGAGGGGGATTATCCTCATGACACCGCAACCGCAGAGGGAGTTGTTCCATCTTCTGTGTCTGTGGGTCTTTATCCTCTTGGGAGTATGCAGAAATCAAAAGTTTGTTAGTTAACAAGCAGGTCAGGTGAAAGTCTCAGGACTTTGCTGTTGTAACACTAGCAGGATCAACAAAATGCTCAAAGTGTATCAGAGTGTTGTTACAGCCTTCATTAGACACCAACAAACCCCAAGATTTGGGACATTGCATTGTCCAGATTTGTTTTCTGAAGAAGATAGAGAATTCACCAGGGGTGTGAGTGTGTGAAAGCAGGTTTTTATATTGGCCCAGCTGGAAAAAGCCACTCCTGAACTAGTGTGGGGGAGTGAGGAATGTTCAGAGATTTCGCTTCACGGAGATATGAGGTATTAAATATATTTTTGGGGCAGTGTGACAGCCCTATTTTTTATCATCATTTCTTGCCTGTAGCTTTACTGTCAAAACATCTCAGATTGCTGAAAACTATTTGGCACAGTGTTCCTATTTACAGAGATTGTGGTGGAGTTGCTGGGATCTATTTATAGAACATTGGAATTGTGTTCATCAGTATTTCATCCCAGTGCACTTATTCCAAAAAACATGAGGAACAGATAGATGGGACTTGGAGAAACCTGGACTGTGGAAGGTGTCCCTGGTGGAACTGGATGAGTGGAATCATGTAAACCATTCCATGGTGCTGTGAAATATTTTTTTTTTAAATTTTAGATTAGCCATGTCTTACCTACAGTTTTGAAGGGGAAATTTTTATTCTACTATTGTCGGCTGGAGAATTTCAGGGGTAGATTAACTCTGCTGAAATGTGTTTGTTTCTTCAGGTTTAATCTTTTATGACACAAAAGTCACTGTCATGAACAGAGTGCTCAATGCCACTGTCCAAAGAACTGCTGACCACGCAGCCCCAGAAATCACCCTGGATCCCCTGGAGATCGTTGGAGGTACAGCAAGCACTGATCCTTTCCAACCCCATTTGCAACAGCTCAGAGCTGCTTTCCCCCAGCTCAGCTGCTGATTTGTGAGGCTGGAGGCTCATTTTCCCCTTTGTGTTGGACAGGGGAGATCCGTTCCTCTGAGAATTCCTACTTCTGCCAGGCTGCCCGGCAGCTGGGCTGCGTCCCCTCGTCCCAGCTCTGCGTCAAACTGGCCAGCGGGGGGGACCCCACCTACGCCTTCAACATCCGCTTCACCGGGGAGGAGGTGCATGGCACCAGTGAGTGGGACAGGGGACAGGGCTCTGTGGCACCAGGGAGTGAGGACAGGGGACAGGGAGTGGGGACACGGCTCCGTGGCACCAGGGAGTGGGGACAGGGCTCTGTGGCACCAGGGAGTGGGACAGGGGACAGGGCTCCGTGGCACCAGGGAGTGGGACAGGGGACAAGGAGTGGGGACAGGGCTCCGTGGCACCAGGGAGAGGGGACAGGGGGACCATGGCACCAAGGAGTAGGGACATGACTCCGTGGCACCAGGGAGAGGGGACGGGGGGACCATGACACCAGGGAGTGGGGACACGGCTCCGTGGCACCAGGGAGGGGGGACAGGGGNGGGCTCTGTGGCACCAAGGAGTGGGGACAGGGCTCTGTGGCACCAGGGAGTGGGACAGGGAACAGGGAGTGGGGACAGGGCTCTGTGGCACCAAGGAGTGGGGACAGGGCTCTGTGGCACCAGGGAGTGGGACAGGGGACAGGGAGTGGGGACATGGCTCCGTGGCACCAGGGAGTGGGGACAGGGGACCAGTGTGTTGGACAAGGCTCCATGGCACCAGGGAGAGGGAATAGGGGAGTCATGGCACCAGGGAGTGGGGGCAGGGGGAGTACGACACCAAGGAGTGGAGACAGGGCTCCATGGCACCAGTGAGTTAGGACAGGGCTCCATGGAACCAGGGAGACAGGATAGGGGAGTCATGGCAGCAGGGAGTGGGGACAGGGGTGCCATGGCACCAGGGAGTAGGGACAGCAGGTTCATGGCAACAGTGAGTGGGGACAGCCCAGCTCTTCACCATGACCTGCCTCATGTGGACTTTAAGGAGCAGCATTTCCTTGAGGATGGAAAAGAATGGGATCCCCCAGGATGTTGGCTCTCTCTGGGATGGTGATTCCTCAGTGTTTGCACCAGGAGGAGACTGGGTTTAACCATGGGCTGAGGGGATTCAGCTTTGCAGAGCTGTTCCATGGGGTACTGAGGCAGATCCCAAAGAGCAAAGGGATCCCTGCTCTCCAAATCCACGTGGGCTGTGCTGGTCCTTGGTGGAGATCCATGGGGGAATATGGAGCCAGAGAGCCCAGAACACACCTCTGACATTACCAGCTCCTGTCACCTGTCTGAGGTGTAAAGGAAGTGAGTGTACAGCCATCAGCTGAGCCAAGGCTCCATGGGCCTTCTCCTAAGGGGAATTTTTGTCTTTTGAAGGGCTGTGGTGGTACTGACAATGTTTATGAGGAGATAAGTGTTGTGGCTGTGGCTCAGCAGCTGTGCTGAAGCCTGGAGCATCACCTCCATTGTTGTAGGACAGCCTCATCCATCTCCTAATCCAGCACCAAATCCCATTTGCAGGCCAGCTGGTAGAACAAATATTCCTGCTGTTCTTGGAGTGCTGGAAAGCAAAGCAGCATTTAGGGATTCAGCAGGAACAAAGGAGTATTTTCATTGTTTTCCCTCTCTCTTTTCCAGGTGGATCTTTCCGTCACTTCCTTTGGCAAGTGTGTAAAGAGCTCCAGAGCTCCTCCCTCTCCCTGCTCCTGCTGTGCCCCAGCTCTGCTGTCAATAAGAACAAGGTGTGAGATCCCAGTGCCAAAAATGAGGGGTTTTTTTTTCTTTTTGAATGCCAGATTAGAACAGGAATGGGACACATTTGGTCAGAGGTGCAGAGAGAGGCCTCAGATCCATGAAACCAAGCAGATCCCATATCCTGGGAGAGCTGGGAGTTGGTGAATCCCATGTTGCACTCTTGTGTGCAGCAGGTACTTGGAGAAGGGGCCAAGGCAGAAAAATGGAGCAGAGTTAAAACTGCTGGGCAGCATTCAGTGAGTGAGGTGAACTTCCATGAATTTTTATTCTGTGGCCTTCTCCAGGAATGTCACCAGAAAGGTCTGTGATACTGCCAGGAGAATAAGATGCTCCATCCATGCTATTTAGTGTCTTATTTGGTGCAGTACATGTTCTCTAGAAACAAGATAAAGCTGGTGGTCCAAAGAATTTTCAGTAATTCCTTCCTGGGAATATTCTTAGGGTAGGAAACAGCTTGGTTCCCTCAGCTTAAGACCAACTGTGTAGCAAACCTGGCTCTGCAAATCCAGGCTCAGAAACATCCCACAACTGAAAGGCTTGGATATCAAACTGACGTAACAAGTCCAGAAAATCCTGTGAGTGTTGATCAACAGCTTGGCAAAATGGGAACCAACCAAAAAGGGGTTGATTGGATCAGGAAGTGATAAGGTGATACCAGTGTGTGAAATACAGGGACTCCTGCTGTGCCTTTGGTATCCAACTAAACATTACCTGACTGGAACAGGAAGGATACACTTGCACAGGCCTGCTAACACCCAGCCCCTCAGGCTGTGGGCAGCTGGTCAGTGCTGCCCTGTGTGCTCTGTTTTCTCCACAGGGCAAGTACATCCTGACCCCCAGCCCCATCACCTACGCCGAGGAGCAGCTGTTCCATTTCTTTGGGCAGCTCCTGGGCATCGCCATCCGAGCCGATGTTCCTCTGCCCCTGGACCTCCTGCCCTCCTTCTGGAAGACCCTGGTGGGAGAGCCCCTGGATCCGGACGTGGATCTGCAGGAAGCTGACATCCTCACCTACAACTACGTCAAAAAATTTGAAAATGTAGGTCCCTTTTTCCTCTTCCCTCCTTTTTCTCAGGATACCCCCACGGCACAATTGTGCCTGCCCTTGCTGGTGGCTGCCAGGTGGTTTTTGTGGAAGCAGGGTTGGGAGATGGGTTGATTCCTCTTGGATGCATGATCTTACATCCTGTTGCCTTGGAGAAGTTTCCCACGCTCCCCTGCTGCCTGGCACGGTGGAATTCCGGCTTCTGAAGTATTCACTGGAATTGCTAAACCAGGCCAGAACCCCCAGAGCAGGATTTTGCTGTTGGAGTGAGTCCCTGTTGTGGGGACACCTGTGACGAGGCACTGCCATGCTGGTGACCAGGTCCTTGTCCTTGTTCTGTGACAGATCAGTGACGAGACGGAGCTGGAAGCTCTGTGTGCCGAAATCGCCTCCCAGCACCTGGCCATGGAGAGCCCCGACTGCCCCAACAAACCCTGCTGCAAATTCACCTACCTGAGCCTCACTGGGGAGGAGGTGGAGCTGTGTCCCAGGGGCAGGCACATCCCTGTGGGGTAAGGAGCAGCCTTCCAGGCAGGATGTAGTCTCTGGAATTGTTCTCCAAGCACAGCCTCTCCAGAGGTGCTTTTGTAACCAGTTGGAAAGATCTGGGAAAGCTTTGCTTTGTGAGAAGTTGTCAGAACTTGGGATCAGTGGTGCTGTTTGGTTCTGTAAGAGGCAGAGGAGCAGGGCTGGTCCCAGCTGTGGGGGCTCCCAGTTGTGAGGGATGGGCAGGTGGGAGGGGAGGAGGAAGTGGAGGACAGCGGAATTAACTGGGAAGCATCGGAATGCAAAGTGTGCATTGCTAACTCTGGATTATTCCAGATCAGGATCTCTCCATAAAACCCTTCCATGTGTAACACGGGTGGGGCTCAAGGGCTCTCCCAGGTGTTCCTCCCTCATCCCAGGTCTCTGCCCCTGCAGGTGGGAGAACAAGGACGTGTATGCAGCCGCCATCCGGAGCCTGCGGATGCGGGAGCTGCAGACCCCGGAGTGCATGACAGCAGTGAGGGCAGGGCTGGGCTCCATCATCCCCCTGCAGCTCCTGACCACACTCACCCCCCTGGAGATGGAGCTGAGGACCTGTGGCCTTCCCTACATCAACCTGGAATTCCTCAAGGTGCTTTGGCCACACTCCTGTGGGACACAGAGAGGGGGATTCTCCCATGGGAAGGTGGGAGGGGAGAATCTTTTGGTTTTGGTTCCTCAGGCAGGACATCCTTGGGGAACTGCTTGGACACCCCTTTGCCTCCAAGGAAGTTTATTAAGATTTCACTGGATTCAGGAAATAATAGAGTGGGGCTTGTGCAGAAAGGAGTAAGAGTTTGAACTTCCTTATTTGAAAGTTAGTGGGGAAGATTCCTGAAGGGAGAGGGGTGAGCAGCAGTGGACACGTGTCCCTGTCCCCTCAGGCACACACCATGTACCAGGTGGGACTGATGGAGACTGACCAGCACATCGAGTTCTTCTGGAGCGCCCTGGAGATGTTCACGCAGGAGGAGCTCTGCAAGTTCATCAAGTTTGCCTGTAACCAGGAGAGGATCCCCTTCACCTGCCCCTGCAAGGACGGCGGCCCCGACACCGCCCACGTCCCCCCCTACCCCATGAAAATCGCTCCCCCCGACGGCGCCGCAGGTACGGAACGGCCGCTTCCTGAGGGAAAGGAGCTGCTTCTGCTCCCAGCTCTGTCCCAGCCTTCAGCCCTCCTTTAACTGGTATTTAATGAACAGTGACAGAGAGAGGCAGGTGGTTATGAGGGTAAATCAGGAGAGAATTGGGGTTTAAATGATGTAAAGCTAAAATTTCACATAAAACTTGAACTGCATCCAGTAGGGAGTTCCCTGCCCGTGGTGGGAGAGTGGAACTGGATGAACTTTAAGATCCCTTCCAACTCAAACCATTCTGGGATTCCACCATTAAAACTTTGGCCTGTAGAGATGCAGAGACACTTCGCTATTTGTCTGAAATGCTTTTAAAATCATTAAGCTATTGTAAAAATACTGGCATGAGGCTTGATGGGAGAGAAGCACAGAAACATTTACAGTTCAAGAGACCCACAAGAGGCAGGGATAGGATTTTGGCTACCCTGAGGAAGGAAGTGTTGGGTTGGGTGTTAACCCCTGCCGGTGGCTGTCGTGCAGGTTCCCCGGATTCCCGGTACATCCGAGTGGAGACGTGCATGTTCATGATCAAGCTGCCGCAGTATTCCTCGCTGGACATCATGCTGGAAAAGCTCCGTTACGCCATCCACTACCGGGAGGATCCGCTCAGCGGCTGAGCAGGAGCAGGGGATGCCTGGAGGTGACTCCGTGACTCTGCCCGGTGGAACCCCTTCAGTTCCCATCCAGCACCTCCCGTGGGATGAGCTGGGGGTTAATTTATTTCCTGAACCTTCGTTCCCATTACAGTAATTCCCGGAAGACTTCCATTTTGTATTCGTAGACTTTGTGGTGGACTGGTTCTTTTGCTGCCTTGTTTGTGGAATATTTGTAGGATAGTTTAGTAAAGACCGGTTTGTGTATAATTTAATTTGGGGAAAAAAACCTTTCCACCTGTACATTTCTAATTTTGTAATCCACAGTGGTCTGCCCTGTGCAAACACCACTGGCAGGGAGGGCATTCCGAGGCCGGGAGCCCTCGGAGGGAAAGGCTCATGGATCGCTCTCCCCTGAGAGGTTTTCGAGTACAAAAATGCCAGGTTTGGGTGTGGGGAGGGAATCACTGCACGGGCAGGAGCAGAGCACAGGCAGGATTTGTGGCACTTGCTTGAGGTTTGAAGCAGAACTTTGCTGCCAAACTGCTTTTCCGCCTTTCCACCACTTTCCTTGAAATTTTTCTAAACTCTGACCAAGCACATGAGGGCTGCCACAGGCAACTGGGGGGTTCAGCTCAACACTTTTGGGAAAATTTCCAATAGAACAGTGAAAGGGTTGTGATTCCATTGGGTTCCTGCCCTCGATGTTCTTGAATGTCTGCTTTGCTTAGCAACAAAATAATTTATTGTAATTAAAATATGAGCAGAACAGAACAGCTTCTCTCCAAAGGGTGTAAGATATCACAGTCCATCCCAAAAATCTGGGACTTGATCCCATTTCCCAGTGAGCTCTCAGAACAACCAGGGGGTGCTCAAACACCTGGAACTCGTTTTTGTACTCAAAAATCTTTGATCCAAGAGCAAATTATTCTAAAAACCTCTGACACCCGGCAGGAGGACGAAGTCACCCGTTGGAAGATAAAGCTCCTGTTCTGTGTGGAAAGCTGGGAGGCAGCTGCGGAGCAGGAACAACTCCACGTTTCACTGGTGTTCTGTGGAATGTTCTGGATGGTTCAGAGCAGCCCCTCCACAGGTGTCTCATCCCTCAGCAGGATTTCTGGGACACTCCAGCTCTGCTGATCCCTCGGATCCTGAGTTCTGAGGAAGAGACCATCCTGGAATCCGTCGGTGCTGTCCGTGAGCCGAGTGCTGGTGCGGAGCCGCCCGGGAGGCTCTGGCTGAGGTGACTGAACCTTCAGCTCGGTGTGCCCTGGCTCCAGATCAGCTCCCGGGAATCCCAGATGTATTTATTGTACATTATTGTGAATAGTGGGAACGCTGAGTGCGTGGGATGTGGGAGAGGCGGTGTGAGTTTGGGATGGGTGTCCTTGTTCTTCCGTGAGCGAGTGGGAATGGGAATGTGTGTGCAGCACTCGTAGGTAGTCGTCGGCATCCGGAGTCTCCCAACCCCGTGGTTAGGAAGCTGTTACCCCTCCCAATGCATATTGCCCTGTCCAGGGAACAGATCCATGTAGGAAGAATATTTACTCTTGAATCTCGTCCATTTCCTGGTAGAAGCGTTTATGTAGCTCAGAAACCACTCGGAGCAAGCGGGAACACCTGGAGTTTACAAAGACCAAGGGAAAAGGAAGCCGAAGGGGCGGCTTGGAGCCGGTTTGTTCCCAGACAGGAAAGGTGGGGAACGCCGGCTGGATTCCATGGCAGAGCTGTGGCCCCGGGCTGGGCTCTCCCTGGGCTTCTCCTGGGGTCCAATCCCGAAATGCCGAGAGGCCATCCCGGGAGGGCTCCGTGTGCCAGCGGTTCCCAAGGCTCCAGTTCCAGCTGTGAGTAAGAAACTGCTGCTGCTGTGCGTGTGCTCCTTTGGGAAGCACATCCGAGTGGAGCACACCTGCACCCGGCCCCGGGCGTGTGCTGGAACGTTACTTGATCCGTATTTATTACAGTTAATTATTTATGATTACAAATAACGAACTTCTCGTCGCTGCCGTTTGCACCTGGGGGTGTGAATGAAGCTTCTTCTACAGGACAAATGTCGCACCAATAACCAACTTCCATCGACTTCGGTTTGTTCTGGAGAACAGGATGAGCCCCACAAGAGGAATTGTGGGAGATTTTTGGCTTTTTTTTTTTTTTTTTTTTAATTCCATGCTCCTGGGAAGGAAGTGCTGCAGCACCTCAGCTGTGGCTCAAATGGCCTTTTAATTAAAGCTTTTCTAATCATCCTTAATTCCTCGTGCTTTAAATGAACTTGACATTGTCTGTACTAGGCTTGTTTGTCGAAGCAAAGATTGGTTTGTGATGATGATTATTATTTTTTTTAATATATATTCATTCAGAATGTAAAATTATACTAAACAATGGAAAAACTCTGGAGCTGGGTATTAGTTCTAGCTTGGTGTGTGTCCATCTCGGTTCCATACACGGCATTAACCTGTAAGTGCTCTTGGCCATCGAGTGTACACCTGCATAAAGGAGATTCTTAACATCCCTGGAGGTGTTCGTGTCCTTCTTTGGGGCTGCAGGGAATGGGATCTGCTGCTGGAGCTGCCTGAGGCAGAGGAGGAGAAGGGGGAGAAAGGGAGCTGCAGCTTCTCTGTTGGAATCCCACTTCTTTGTGTGCTTGGAACAAAATGTCAGGATTTTGTACCAAAGGGAAGCACCTCAGCCGCTGCTGAGGTTGTTCCTCTGGGATATTCCTTGTGCCTGAGGCACAGCACAGGCTCTGCCACCTCAGTCATTAATTATTTGTCATACTTAATGATTCCTGACCCACAGCATCCCATTATCCATCCCAAACCTCAGGGACCAGCTCCCATTCCCTGATGTTCCCATAGCTCTTCTCCCCAGGAATGGGAAGAACAGAGGTTTGGTGTCCCCCCGTTTTTAAATACTTTCTTGNGCACCTCAGCCGCTGCTGAGGTTGTTCCTCTGGGATATTCCTTGTGCCTGAGGCACAGCACAGGCTCTGCCACCTCAGTCATTAATTATTTGTCATACTTAATGATTCCTGACCCACAGCATCCCATTATCCATCCCAAACCTCAGGGACCAGCTCCCATTCCCTGATGTTCCCATAGCTCTTCTCCCCAGGAATGGGAAGAACAGAGGTTTGGTGTCCCCCCGTTTTTAAATACTTTCTTGTTTAAATAAACACATTTGGTGGGAGCATCTGTAAAATGTCTTTATTTTAGGAGGAAGTTCCCTCCAGCCCTCATTGGGCTCTGGCTGTTCCAGTGGGATGGAGTTGGCACCTGAGACAAGGCCACGGTAACGACCCTGCCCCAGGGGTGGCTAATTAGCCTTGCCAGTGCCATCTGCTGCACCTCCTTAATTAGGCTGATGCTCACTGGTGTTATCCAGGATCTGCTCCACTTCCCAAAGTCCCAGGGATTCCAACAGTAACAGAACCCAGGGCAGGGAATAACAGAGGGAATGGATGCTGAGCCAGGGGCTGTGGTCCCGTGTCACCCCAGGGGACAGATGGCACTGCACAACGGTTTGAGACAGCATCAGAGAAACTTTATTCCAAGAAACTTAAAAAGCTTTAACCTTGAAAATGCAGCACTGAGAAGCCTTGGAGCCCCAACCCCCAACCCTGCTCTGCATGGGACAGGTCTGGAGCACTGACTGCTCCCTGTTGGTGTCACCAGCTGTCCCTGAGCATTCCAGGGCAGGACGCACCCAGAGCTCGGGGTGGCACAAATCCCATCCCAGGGTGGCACAAGGAGCCCACACGGACACAGAACTCAGGTGGGGTCCAAGGTGAGACTCAATTTGATGCCTTGGGGGTGGTGCTCAAGGCGATCAGAGACATAAAAACCCGAAGTTTGCTCTCACAGATTAAAAATAGAGATTTAGAAAATGGTCACTGCCTAAAAACTGAAGCTCAGTGTCAGAATTTGCTTGCGCTTGGACCAACGAGTCCAGCAGAGCCCAGGGGCGGGGCCGGGTGCTCCATGTTTTCCACAGGCACTGGCTCACTCCTCCGGGTGTCCGGCTGCTGGGCTCTGGGCTTTTGCCTTATGGGAGGGAGAAAAGAAAAATGCTGTTTTCAAATATGACTTCATAAGGGAGGGCTGTAAAAAGCAGCTCCTTGTCCTGGCAAAACCAGCAGGAGCTGTCCCTGCAGCCTCACCTTGGAGCTCCGGCNCTCAGGGGAGCTCAGGCTGTGCTCTGCCCTCACCTTGGTGCCGGATGCGTCGCCGAGCCGGCTCTGGCGATTCCCGTCCGTCCCCGTGGGGCTGGGCTGGCAGCTCCTGAGCTGGAATGTCACCTGTGGGGCTGGCAGGCCGCAGGTCACAGTGGTGCTGCAGCAGAACACACAGTGCTGGTCAAGTGAAGCTCACCCAGGTGAAAATTCCTGGGAAAACACTGCTGAGCAGCAGCACTTGGGGACGTTAAGGTGAGCAGGGAGTTGTTATCGTGGAATCCCAGAATGGTTTAGAGATTTTAAAGCTCATCCAGTTCCATCCCCCTGTCAGGCTGGACTGGGCTTGGAGCACCCTGGGTTACTGGAAGGTGTCCCTGCCCATGGCAGGGGGTGGGATGGGATGGGCTTCAACATCCCTTCCAACCCAAACCATTCTGGGATTCTGTGATAAGCTCTGAAGTTTGATCAGATCTCATTCCCAGAACAGATTTTGCTGTCCCCCAGGAGAAGAGAGGCCCAGAACAACCAGCCCAAGCCCAGCTTCAGCAGTTTGCTGGGACTAGGAATGTGAATGAACCATGACACAGAGAATGGGTGAGCTCAGCATTCTCCCATCTTGTCTGTAGCAGCAGCAGCAGATTCCAGAGGACTCTTCCCTGGGCTGGAGTCTGTTCTCTACTTCCCCTCCCACCCAGTTTCACCCTTGTGCTCCTCTCTCCCCTCAGCTGACTCATCCAGGGTTCAACTTCATTTTCTGTGTGATTCAAACATTCTGATTGTGCAACTTCAGGCCCTTTTGTTTCGTTTCATTGCAAGAGCTTTCAAATTAATCCAGTACTTTTCAGGAGGAGCCTCAGTGTAGCACAACCCTTCACATGGATCCCAGAGCTTTGTGTGAGAAGATCTGAGCCAGGGGCAGCTCCCTGAATTCCTGGAATGTGCCAAAGAGCCCCTGGGACTGGGCCCATCCTCAAACAATGGGTTGTGACCCACCAGAGCCTGTCCTGTTCAGTACCTGGTGATGAAAGAGAACCTCCTCTTCCAGCTGGATGCCACAGAATTCACATGGAATCATGATGTCTCCTTCTGCCTGGACAGCTTGGGACTGGGATGAAGGGACAGTCCTGTGGGTGTTGGACCCCCCAGCCTGCAGACCACTGTATTCCCATGGACTTGGAGAAGAACTTCTCTTACTGAACGAGGCAAAGGCACTTGCTGGGTTACACCCTGTCTGTTACACAAACAACACGGAAAAATCACCTTTCCTGATGAGCCAGGGGGGCACTGAAAACCACTTTCCCTGGCAAAGACCCAAATGCCAGAGTTCTCCCAATGTCACCCACACCCTTCTCAGTGACACAGAAAAGTCTTCACTGCAAACCCCAAGACACAAACCTGGTGAAGGATCAGATCTTCAGCAGGACACAGCTCCTCACAGAACTCGCAGGGCAACATGATCATCTCCTTGTCTGCAAGAGAAGGAAGGGTGACATCCTCTCTGGAGTCTGGTAAAAACACCTCCTGCTGCATCATTAAACCCTGTGGTGCCATTTCTCCTCTCAGAATAAGCTGCACTCCAGGTTTCCCCCAGATCCTCCTTCCCACCATTTTTACTTCCACAAGAACCTTGCTCCCCACCTGGGCTCTCACCACACACCAAGGTCAGAGACCCACTAATTTAATAAGCTTTTATTTTTTCACTTGCTGCTTTGCTTTAGGAGTCTCAAAATGACTGATTTTCACCTTTTAAAATACCTAGGTAATCTTTAACATTCCCAAACCAAATTTTCCTTTTCCCCTCCCCTCAAATTTTAAGAGAAATCCCACTACAACTGTGTTTATACCTATTTTGCTGTGGTTTGATCTGCTAAAGGACCCTGGAGAGTCACAGGAGAAGATGTTGGACAGATCTGTTCCACCAGGATGGGCAGATTGTCCAGGCTCTTTGGTGTAGTCGTATTCCCAGCAATCCCTGGGAATGTCAGCTGCAGTATCATGGTGAGGATTATTCTCACTTTGCAGGCTGAGAGCCAACACATAGTCCAGGTCATCGTTCCAGTCTTCAGGAAGTTGGGAATCAAGGATTTCAGGTCTCTCTAGCTCATCCCCTTCAAAAGACAAATATTGTAAATTCGGGAGAACATCAAACCTGCCACGAGCAGCTCCCTCTGGACATCAGATTCAGCCCCAGGGTTTCTCCTGGAGCTCAGCATCTCAAAGCCAAGGGCACCTCTAACAAATCCAGTAGGATGGAGAAAAATCATGGCCCAAATTACAGGAAGCAAACAACTCCAGTTTCATTTTTAAACCAGGTACTTTGAGACAAAAAAAATGAAGCAACTGGGCTTTTATCCCAGGCACCTCAGCAGTCCTGGCTTACACCTCATTCCATGGGTAAACATTCCCACCTGCTGCCTCTGGAGTGTTCACTATCCTGTATTTTCACAGAAAGGAATCACAAAACCTCACACCTGGACCAGCTACCAAATGAGCAGCCAGTTCTTCTTCCTTTGTCCATTTTTTCTCACTTTTGATTTCTTCGTGCTGTTCCCACAAATGTCCTTAAGGCTCTTGTCCTTAGGGGCTCTGACCCTTAAGATTCTGTCCTTAGGAGTTCTGGTCCCTTAAGATTCTGTCTTTAGGGTTTGTGTCTTTAGGGTTTGTGTCTTTAGGGGTTCTGTCCCTTAATATTCTGTCTTTAGGGTTTCTGTCCTTAGGGGTTCTGGTCCCTTAAGATTCTGTCTTTAGGGTTTGTGTCTTTAGGGGTTCTGTCCCTTAAGATTCTGTCTTTAGGGGTTCTGGTCCCTTAAGATTCTGTCCTTAGGGTTACTGTCCCTTAAGATTCTGTCTTTAGGGGTTCTAGCCCTAAGGTTCTGTGTCTTAAGATTCTGTCTTTAGGGGTTCTGCCCCTGAGGTTCTGTCCCTTAAGTTTCGGTCTTTAGGGGTTCTAGCTCTTAAGATTCTGCCCGTTAAGATTCTGCCCCTTAAGGTTCTGCCCATTAAAATTCTGTCTTTAGGGGTTCTGTCCCTGCAGTTGTGTCCCACAGCCGCTCTAAATCTCTTTTCCCCGCTCTGTCCCTTCCCAAGCCCCTCCCTGGTACCTGCTCCCCGCCGGCTCCTCGTGGCTCCACCCTCGGTGCCGGCTGCCGGCGCTGCCCCGCCGCCCTCGGCTGCCCTCTCCCGTGTCCCGCAGAGCCGGGGGTGCTCCGGCAGCTCCCGGAGCAGGACGTGGCGGCCGCAGCGCCCGCAGGGCTCGGTCCTGGCCCCGCAGTAGAGCTCGTGCTCCTGCAGCTTGTTGAAGGCCAGCTGGATGTCACAGAACTGGCACAGCACGGGGCGCAGGGGGCACGAGGACGCCTGGGAAAACACACGGGGTTACTCTTCCCAAAGGGAACAGGGAGTTTTCTCAGCTTTGGAGCTCTGCTGTGTCCTCAGCCGCATCCAGAGGAACAACCTGGAGTAAGTTATGATGTGGGAATGCAACAATGATGTGTTGGAGGCACAAACTCGGCAGCTGAAGCTCTTCAGATGCTCAGGACATGATTTTAAATCTGCCAGGGTCACGTGGAGCTTTCTGCATTTTCCTTTCTCCCTCCCCTCAAATTCAAGGATAAATCCTACCACACATGTGTTTATAGCTATTTTGCTGTGGTTTGATCTGCTAAAGGACTCTGGAGAGTCACAGGAGAATGTTGGGCAGGTCTGTTCCACCAGGGTGGGCAGATTGTCCAGGCTCTTTGGTGTTTTAGATACAACCCAAAATCCAATTGCATTCCATGAGCACAGCTAAAATCCATACTGATTTTTAGGGAACAGACTTACACCTCATTTACTGCTCGACAAGAACTGCTTGGACATGTTCTTTACCCCACACTGATCCCCCCCCTTCAAAAGGGGTTAAAAATAGATAAAATATGTGATATTTACAAATGCTGCACTAATGAACAACCTGCACTAATAAAACATCATCATTTGCTCAATAATCCAAAAGCACCATGCACACACAGACAGGATTAGCTACTCCCAGGGTTTAGAACTGGACAGATTTTCAAAGAAAATCCTTTTTCCCTCAGCAATCAGCAGGCTGAGGTGGCAGTTCCAGAGTTGTCTCTAAAGGAGCCCACAGGAAGGGAAGGGATGACATTTATAACAAGATTGTCCGTGACAGCAGCCAACTGGATTCAGAACTCAGAAAATCCCACTCTGGCCTATTTTAGTTTATTTTACAGGCTATTTTTAAAGTCTGTTTGGACAGATTGAGTTATTAAAAGTCACATAATGGCTCCAGCAGAAACATGAAACAGAAAAGGCATTAAAAAAGCCAAGTCAATCATACTTTAAATAGCTATTTTTCAACTGGAAAGGACAAAAAAATCACCAATTATCACAGATACCCCTTTGATATGAGGCCCTGAGTGGCTCCAGGACTTCAGGGCAGTTTCCAATCCCTTCTCCCAGAGGGTGTGAGTTTAGGAAGCATCACTCAATAAAGGATGCATAAACCCCAGGCTGGAATCCAGGTGCTGGCTGAGAGAAAGGTTCTGGAACCAGTGAAACACCAGAGCATCCCCCGAGGGTCCAATAATATAAAATCCACCAACCTCATGATCCTTCAGGAGGCTGTTTTCCATCTTCATCCTACACTTGCAGGTGACCTACAGCAAAGAGACCTCATTAGATGAATTTCCACAGAAATGAGCAGCTTCAGAGCAGAGATGTCTCTCACCTGCACATGTTCAGACTCAATGTGGTTCTTCATCTCAGACTTTGGGATGGAGTCACTGCAGTAGGGGCATATTTCAATATTTCTTCTACAGTGGATTTCATGGATGATGAAATTGACTGCAGGAATATCCTTTTTGCTGTGAGAAAGTCGCTGAGGTTACTGAGCAGAAACACGCTGACAACAAATCCAAGCAGTTGTTCACAACAAAAAGATAATGCTAAGAAAGATTTCAATGAATTCATGGTTTCAAGTGAATAGAGAAAGGCCCAGCCAGGCCTCAAGGTTCCAGCACAGGTGGATATTAATGTATTTAACACGCAAAAGCCACATTGCATTCAGATAAAATCCAGGTGGATTTATTTCCTTATGTGAAAGGCAAATCTTGCAGCACAAACAAGTTATCGCCAGGGATCAAGTTAATAAATTAGTCTGAGAAGATAAAAGTTTCTTCCTGAAAATAACTTGGCTCTGAGAAGTCAAACAGCGCTTTGGAAAGCAGTCAAACAGTGCTTTTTTATACCTGACAGATCCTATTGCAGATAATGGAACCATGGAATGGTTTGGGTTGGAAGGGACCTGAAAGTTCACAGGGACACCCCCCACAGACCAGGCTGCTCAGAGCCCCAGCAGTAACAACACTGCTCTGCACCCCAAAATTCCCCAACTCATCTCATTTTACCCCAAAATTCCCCAACTCACCTCATTTTACCCCAAAATTCCCCAACTCACCTCATTTCTAAGATGCTCGTTTTCTCAAACACGAAAAGACCAAAAGGAACTGAGGTATCTGGAGCTCAGTCCTTACTCCTGCCTCAAACAGGCAGCATCATTTCTACACGGATCATCCTCTTTCCAATAAATCTACCTTGAAAACACCTACATTAATTTTATAGCCTTCTGTTTGTTAAACCCACAGCTGTTCTCTCCCCTGCCAGATCCCAGGCAGCCAAAAGCCTGGCAAAGCAACAAAGTCCAACAGCAGCGGCTGAACTGCACAGACCAAACAAACCAGGCTGATGTTGCAAGAAATTGTCTGGACTCTGATGTCTCTTGGGGAAAAAGAACTACACAAAAAGTTAATTTATTTCGCTCCTTGAATTCGACACACAACTTGTGAGGTGACTGCTTACCAGCCACTGGGCTGTGCAGAGAGGTGTAATCAAAGAAAAACTTCCACAACAACACTGCCTACTGATCCTATCTTCGTATTTCCGCTCCTGAGCCACGGAACTGCTGAAGAAGAACTTGGAATCGTGTTTTGTGCGGGTCTCACTGAAAAGCGAGCCTGGATTTCCATCCGAATGTTTCGATTTCTATTCAGTTCCCTACTAACTCAAAAGGGAAATGCGACGCCCCAGCGCTTACGGAAAGGCCCTACGGTCGTCTCCGGTATTTCACCGCGTTCCAAGGAGTTGTACCCGATTGTACCGGCGGGGTCGGCTCGGCCCAGCCCTCACCGAGTCCGGCCCTCACCGACCCCGGGCCCCGGGCTGGCCCTCACCGACCCCGGGCCCCGGGCTGGCCCTCACCGACCCCCGGCCCCGGGCTGGCCCTCACCGACCCCCG
>VYZP01045053.1:112752-139224 GCA_013400635.1 Hypocryptadius cinnamomeus
CGGTTTTTGCGCTGCCGCGGAGGAGCCGGGAATGGATTAATCCCTGAAGGAGCAGCCGCGGATGCCCCGGAGTTGTGTTGGATGTTGTGGCACGGAGCGGTGACGCTGTTGGGGGAATTAATTGGGAGGCAGGAGAGAAGTGGAAGGGGACGGTGTCGTGGGGAGTTGTTCGGTGTTGTTGTGTCCCCGGATATTTCCGAGGGTGTTCTGCGCTCTTGGGGTTGCTTCAGAGGTTGTAGGTAAAGCTTGGCTTTATGCAAATACGGAGAAATAAAAGGAAAACACTTCCCCGGGCTACGGTATCGTTTCATCCCTAAAACTGAAGGTTTGATAGAGATTGAGGAAAACGTTCTTAACTTTTTCAGCAGGGATAAAAACCTCTCCCTAGAGGCGCGGAAAGCTGCCCTGGTTTGGGCTGGACGTGCTTTGGGATGCCCTTTGCTGGGGCAGAGGGATGGTGCAGTACAGGCTGAGTCCGTGGTGGGTTCCAGGGAAAAGGAGGAAGATGGTTTTGTTCGATCAGAAGTGTTCAAGTTCGTTGCAGTTTGTCTTTATGTAACGATTTTAAGGTTTTTCTCCTTAGTTTTCTATCCGTGCTGTGATTGGCAGTTTCATTGATGTGCAGTTATTTTTGTCATAACCTGTGTGAGAAGTGGTGCTAATAGAAAAATCTGGCTAAATTCAGCTGCCATCGAAGCAGATGATGTTGAGCATCTCGCTTTGTTCATTTTGGAGAGAGCTTAAGAATTCCTTTCTGCTCGTTCTGGAAAGGATTCTCTGCAGTGCAAGGTTTGATCTCAGGCTGTGGTGCTGCAGAACCCGAAATAAAGCGTGTGATAAACACACAACTTCCCCACCTCAGCAGCTGGGGAGGTGCAGTGTGAGGTCCAAGGTCTGCCTCTGGGTTTCAAGGTGTGCCTGGGTTTCTGCCGTGCTTCCCCAGGATTCCTGGACAGCTCTAGTTATCTTTGATCTTGACTTGTTCTCCTTTCACCTGAAGGTTCAGGTGTTTCCTTTCCAGCCTTTGAACATCCCCACCTATTAACTAGCATAGGCTGAAGTTTATTTTCATTTAGCTTCGTTTCCTTTGGAAGCTGCTTTGACTTCCAACAGCCTGACTCGTTAGGAAAATACAATCTCTTCGTTCTGCTGTGTTTTGGGGAGGTTTGAGGGTTATTTGATTTACTTTGGAACACCCAGAGCTGAGATGTTCTTGGCACAGCTGTTAATCCCAGTCAGGCAGCTCAGCCTGGGGGATAATTTGTGTGTCACTAAACTGGGTGACAGAGCCTTAAAGCAAGAAGCCTCTGATGTGCTGTTCCACATCTTTGAAACCTCTTCACTGAGAAATCCCCAAAGTTTTAATGTTAGAGGTGACACAGAGGTTTTCCTAAGTTGAAATTTGTGGCTTCAAACTGGATTTCGTGCCACGGTGTTTATTTTGGTGAGTGTGGAAAAGCTGCGTCGTGAGAGGTTTGCTGTGGATGGGCTCAGGAGCCCAATTAGCTCTGCTTTAAATATACAGCATCCACCTGGCCACAGGAGCAAATGTGGGAGCTGTTTAATAGAAATCTGTAAATCAGAGTAGATGCACAATTTGTGCTGAGGATTGCCAAGGGTCACCCTTCAGTAAAAGAGTTCTGGCTCATAATGGGAACGACAGGTTTGATGAGGAAAAGGTGTGTGGTGTAATTTCAGTTCACTGGCAGGAGAGAGGCCAGAGCAGGGTGAGCAGCCCCTTCCTTCCCTTGGCACGTGAGGGGCAGCAAAGCTGGGTTTGCTGAGGAAGGAGGGATTTTTGAGGGAAGGGGAGCATGTAGGGGTCATGTCCAGGCCTAAAACAGCTTGTTTGTAATTGTGTAATAACATGAAGATCAATCTGAAAATTGTAATTCTGAGCTAAAAAAGGAGAAAATGGTCTGGATGGTGGGATATCCCCCTAGGAAATATTGATGCTTCACAGTTGTGCCTTCAAAACCAGTGTAGTAGTGGTACTCCAGGGGGACAGGTTTGCTCTGCCTGAGGTGTGGATACCGTGGACAAGTGTTTCCCACTTTGCTGGTGTGTGTGTGTTTGGTTTCTAACTTCCTGCCCATTAAAAGTCTTTGAAAGTCTCCCAAAGACACACCAAATTAATTTCTACTTTTCCTGCTAAAGCACTGGAGCTGCACTGCCAGCAAAGAGCTGTTTCTGCAGAATCCTCTCTGTTATGGGTCTCTTTTGTTGCTGTAATGATCTGTGTGGAGTAATTACAAAAGCTTGTTTGTTTGAGTGACTAAAACCAGTACAACGAGATGAATCCTTCATCCCTGAAATGACAGTTTCCTGAATGTTTGGCTTAGGAGGAGCTGCACAGGGAAAATGTGGTTTGTGCTGCTGGTGTGACAGCAGATGCTCTGTGGTAAAATTGGAGGTGGCTTTCCAGAATGGCCTTGGTGTTCTGGTGTGATTTTGTGTGTGCTCTTCCTCTGCAGATTATCTTGATAATGGCAATAATAAAATGGCAATCCAGCAAGCAGATAAACTGCTCAAAAAGCACAAGGACCTTCACTGTGCCAAGGTGAGTGGGACTGGGGGGCACTGAGCTCATTCTGCCTGTGTCTCAGGGTGTTCCACTGTCCCTTTCTCTGGGAGCTTCCACAGTGATTTCTGAGCCCTCTGGAATGTCTCTGTTCCAGCCCACCTGTATCTTGTTTGTCTGAAAACTTGTACAAATGCCCTGGCAGGGACTGGAATGTTGTTTCCACCTGGGCTAATTGTCAGCACCACTCCAGGTGACCTTGGCAGTTGGGCTGGGATTTAAAAATGCCTCTTGGAGCCCTGGGGTTGGGATACCCATCTGCAGGAGTTTGGGTCAAAACATCTCCTTGGGAGGAAATGTCTGAGGAAAACATTGCAAGGTGAACAGGTGTCCCAGAGAAGCTGAGGATGCCCCTGGAATTGTTCAAGGCCAATTTGGAGCAACTTGGTCCATAGAAATGTCCCTGCCCATGGCAAGGTGTGGAGCTGGATGATTTTAAGGTCCCTTCCAACCCAAAGCACTCCAGGATTCCATGATTTTGGAGGCATTTGCTCTTTTGCTTGTTCACCACCTTCCTTGCTGTGGCCCTGTTGAAGGAAAGGGTTTCTGTTCCTCCCTTTCCTGAACGTGTGACTCTCTGTTTTTCTCATTTCCCTGGGGGTTTCCCTCTGCAGTTCACTCCACTTCTACATTTTGAAAGCTTCCCAAGCTGCAGAGAGTGTCATTGACCTGAATCTCATTTATGTCATTTCTCTCTGGCCAGTTAGTGAAAGAAAACCAAGGAAAATTGCCTGGACATGTCAGTTGGCAGCCTCCAGGTAGAGAAAATCATGTGGTGATGCCTCGGGGCAACCTCAACGTTTATTAAGAAGTCAAATCCCCTCTTTGATGCTGTTGCATTTGGGGGTTTTCCTCTTCAGCCATATGGATTAAAAGCTTAATAAATCCTGGAGTTCTGCAGAGGGAATGAGGTGGTTGGGCTGCTCCCAGCAGGAGTGAAAGGGTTTCCAAATGCAAACTGTGTCTCTTGAGAGCTGCCTGTGTTGTGTCCACAGGTGCTGAAGGCCATTGGCTTGCAGAGGACTGGCAAGCAGGATGAAGCCTATGCCCTGGCACAAGAAGTAGCAGCACTTGAGCCCACAGATGATAATTCCTTGCAAGCACTGACCATTCTCTACCGGGAAATGCACAGACGTGAGTTTGTTCCTCTCCCAGAAATCTCTATTTGTGTTCTTCCAGAAGGTTTGTTCCCCACAGTTTGGTGGGAAATGTGTAAAATCCAGGATTTGTGTGTGTGAGAGACTGTTAAGAGACTGAGAATTGAAGTGATGCCTGTTCTAATGCCTGTAAGGCTGGAGTGATCTTCATAAAGCAAAAAAAATCCTCATTTGAACTTCTTATGAACACAATTGTGTGGCAGGTGCTAAATGAAGCGTGTTGATAATGGTCCAGCAGCCTGGGAGTTCACTTTTGTTAGTGAAACTACTGGAATTTGTTGTCAGTAGAGTGACAGAGATGACAAATCCCACAGGGTATGATGAAAGGCCTCAGAAAAGTGGTGAAAAACAGGAGGGAAATCCTGACCTCCCAGTTTGGCCACATCAGCTTTGTCAGGTTCCTTGTAGTGATTTGTATTTTCAAAATACTGAATTATCAACGTTGGAGTGATGGAGGAAAGTTTCCTGTGCTTTTCTGAAAGATGTCAGACCTCCTGTCCTGCCTTTCTGCAGCTTGAGCAGTTGTTGTTTCTGGCAGCTTCTTGGGGAGTGTGGTGTGGGGGTACCAATGTTTATTGTGGAGTTTGGTGGGTGGTAGCACCAAAATTTATTGTTGAACTGCTGGAGAAACCATCAAGGGATGAAACAGCTTCAGAAAAGGGTGTTTGCATCTGTCTGCAGAAGAGAATTCCTTATGTTCTCCCAGTTGATTTCTTTGTGTTGTGTGTTTGTGGAGTTAAAGCATCATTTGTTGAGTAATAGCAACATTTTTTGTGTATTTTTGACTTCAGCATGAACCCCTATGAACGACAAGAGCCTTTCTGTGATTGTTACCAACCTCCATTAAGCTGAGCTTTGTAACTTTTGAGTCTGTAACTCAGGAACTGGTGGGTGTGAGGCACTTCCACTTTTGGTCCTGCAAGAAAATTGTAGTTAGATGTTTTCTATATTTGTGTCAGGGATGTATAAACTGTGTGAAGGACAAATTACATTTGTTTTTCTGTTTCTACTCTGAGCTACAATTGTTTGTGTAAGAAAAAATGGTATGGAAGGATGAAAATGTAAGAAAGTTTTGCATGTTGTACTATCAGAAGTATTTTGCCATGATAGAACCTGTTACTAAAAAGTATAATGTGAAACAATTGTTTAGAGTTCTGATACAGGCAGTTGGGAAATAGCAGGATATGATTAATATAAGTAAACCTGTGATAAGAATAATTAATTTGCTATTAGGCTCTGAAAGTGTTTGTTTTGGTACATGAATCACTTGGAGCAGTCATTCTGCCAGCAGGAGAAACCTTCATTCATTTTAATGCTCAAAAATAGAGAAAAACCGACTTTAAAAGTAGACTTAAAATTTTGCTGAGCAGTTCAGTTGCTGCTGTTGAACTTTATTTTGATTTAAGTCTATTTTGAGGTTTATTTAGAGTTTTTTAAGCACTTTCCTCCTTTGCCTGATGTTTGCAGTGCCTGGGGGACAGAGCAACATTTTGGGGGCTGATAAATGCAATTAGTTGCTGTTCATAGCATCCCTGGTGCTCTTTAGGGAGCTGTGCTTTAAAATATTCCCAAGTTGGTCTTAACTCTAGCATCTGGTTATGGTTTAGCTGAGCTGGTGACTAAACTTTACGAGGCAGCTGTGAAGAAGGTCCCCAACAGTGAAGAGTATCACTCCCACCTCTTCATGGCCTATGCCAGGGTTGGAGAATACAAGAAAATGCAACAGGTATGACCAACAGTTTGTGTTCTGGCTGATTTAAAGTGTATTTTTCTCTGTCTTTTACTCTCATTTATGTGTTATGAGTAATCTTCCACAAAAGCTGAGCTGGGTTAATGCAGAAGTTAAACTCTTGGTTGGTTTTTACAGAGAGGTTTGAACCTCAGTTTTTGGAGGTGGGTTGTCTGAGACAAAAGTTTTGTTAACTTAAGTCTGTGTCTTTTACTGATCTGTGGTTTTGTACTGACAATACAAAATAAAGGAATTCTGGAATAGGCACATCTAGGAGAAGCTTCTGATCCTTGTTTTCACAATTGATTCTAGCCTTAGTTCTCTGTTAACTTTAGGAAGATAAATCCTTCCCATGCTTTTTCTGAGTATCTAAAATACAACTTGTGTTGATGGCATTCAATGAAGAAAAACTAAAAAGCACTTGAAATATCCCCTGTCAGTTGGCAGCACAGTGTCACACTGGTTGATTTTGTTTTCATCCCTTCCAAATGAGGTGCCTGGAGAATGCCTGTAAATGGAAGATGATTTTCAAGGCCTGCGTGCTCACTCTGCTGTGTAAAAAAACACAGAGAGCCAAGAAATAAGTGCTAAACTCCCTCTTGTTCCTGCTGTGACAGGTTTGGCTTAAATAGCTAAAAAGGAGTTATTGGTGTACCTGAAAGAAACCTCTTGATACACCCCAAACTTTAGATGTGACAGATCACAATCATGAGTGGAGAAAATGCCACAGATAACAATAATTAACATTTATGTGACCTTTTGTATGTCTGAAGTGACATAAAAATGTGGAGCTCATTAAATTACTTTCAATATCAATTGAATCAAATCACAATTATCAATATCACATTGTCAGAGTGGGGTGTTGGCCTGTGCTTTTGGATTTAGGGATGTGAAAAGTGTGTGGATGGTGACTGATTAGGGAATGACAATAAACCCCAGTGTCCTGTGCTCTGGGGTATTCCAGCTGAAAATCCTGGAAAATGCCAACTGCAGTCAGGGAATTGGGACAAAAGTCCAGCTGTGGAGGTAGACTATTGTGTGTAGTTTCTTGAAATTAATTACAGATTTTGTAGGGGTAAAAGTCTTGTCCTTTGTTACATACAGGCACTGTGAGGGAAATGTGGGAATAGCTGTTAATGTGTTAGGGAAAATCGTGAATTCTTTGGCTCTGCTTTGATTCAACCAAATTCTCTGCTCAACCTTTGCTCCCCCTGCTTTGCACGTGGAGGTGACCCCAAATTTGGGGGTGTCAGTGGGTGTGAAGTGAGTGTTGAAGTTCCTGGAGGCAGGTGTGGGTTTGCTGTGTCCTGCAGCACTGGAGAAACCCCCTCATTCCCAAAGAGCAAATCTGCTTCCTCCTGGAGTTCCCAGTTCAAGCTGTCAGCTGTGTAGGCAGTCAGTGCTTGCTGCTGTTCTTGCCAGACCTACACAGAGTCCTTGGAAACATTTCCACCCTCTGTTTTCCTCAGGGATGTGTGTTAGGAGGGAAGAGCTCACGAGTGGGGAGGATGCTCCCATGTGCAAATGCCCTCCCATCATTGCTGCCCATCACGAGATCTGAGCAATAAATCTATTTCAGGGATGATGAAACTTGTGTCTTCTGTTTTTCAGGCTGGAATGGCACTTTATAAGATTGTTCCCAAAAATCCATATTATTTTTGGTCTGTGATGAGCCTGATCATGCAGGTGTGTGCAATATTGGCTTTGACTGGGTTGGTTTTGTTTTTTTTTTCTGACTGCAGTGCTGATGCAGAAATGTTCTGAGGGAAAACATGATGATTTTGGGTAAAATGTGTGTTTGAGCTGTTTCTATGTGATGCTGGGAGAAAGACTGAGCCCTCCTTATGTAGCATGATTTTTGTGGTCGAAAATAAACTCTGAGGTGTTTTTATAATCCAATTTAACTGTTGCCTTACCACCTTTATACAGCTTGAATTATTCTCTCATCTGCACTCATATCCACCTGTCCTTTTGGCAGAGATAATGAATAAATCTTCAGCTATCTGCAGTTTCTCAGTAAGAATTGTTCCTCTTTAATGAGGTTATAAAAGCTCTTGGAGGGAATAAATGAGAGCTCTGGAATTAGCAGCAAGTCTGCAGGAATAGGCACAGATCAGCTGTGCTGCTGCTGGTTGAGGCAGCACATTTGGGCACTAAAAATCAGGCATAAAATCAAACAATAATAAGCTTGGAGGGTTTTAATCACATCCTGCAAAATCCTGTGCTGTGTAAAACACAAAAATGTTCTGGCTCCATGTTTTTACCACAAGGTTTGTGTGCTCAGACATGCAGGGCTCTGGTTGATCTGATCAAAAATGAGCTTTTCTGTGTAGCAGCAACTTTATTGCTGCTTTTCCCAGAGCAGTTGCACTCTAGGTCACAGATGGCAGCTCCAAACAGGTGGCTGGGGGGGATTGGAACACCTGGGTTGGTTTTTTTTCCCCTCTTTTGAAGTGAAAAGAGCAGTGGGTGGGACATCACAGAACGTTGCTGAGCTGTTACAATAATCCCTCTCTTCCTCAGTCTATCTCAGCACAGGATGAAAACCTCTCCAAGACAATGTTTTTGCCACTTGCTGAAAGAATGGTGGAAAAAATGGTGAAAGAGGACAAGATTGAAGCTGAGGCTGAAGTAAGGCTTGGTTTGAGCTTTGGAATTTGAGACAAGGAATGCGCTGCTAAGGGAACTTGATTACCTTGGAAAACTTAAAATAATGTTTTGGAATTAGATGTGAATTTAGGGGACAGAAGGAAAACAAAAAGCAGGGGGTTAAGAGGGCCTCAGAATCCTGTGGCTGAGGCAATTTCTGGTGTTTGATTTGACTGATGAAGTGCTTTGCTCTCTGGGAGGCCCCGGAAAAACCTGAGGACTAAGAATGGAAAAAAAGACCTAAATTTGAGTATTGCACCCTTTGGGATACTAAAGATAGCTTTGCAGGCCTGGTATCCCCTGTTTTCTCTTTTGGCACACCTGGGTATGTCCTTCCTGGCACATTTCATTGCAGTCTAATCTTTCTTTTAAGGTGGAACTGTACTACATGATCCTGGAACGTTTGGAGAAGTACAAGGAAGCCTTAGATGTTGTGAGGGGAAAACTTGGAGGTAATTTATTCTGTAATAAATCAGAGTTGTATGGAGAGTACAGCAGTCCCCCTTCACTTCAGACTTGTCCACTGCTTCAAAAAAAAAGTTTTAGGAAGTCTGACTTAGCATCAGTTTCAACCTGAGTGTAAACTCTGGAGGTGTTTGTGCAACCTGGTTTTACCTACTTTGTTTATGGTATTTAAACACTACTCAGGGCTGAACTTTGCAGTGGTAAATTGGGATCGTGTTCTTGGTTGTAGCTGCCATCTTCAAAACTGAAAAGTCTTCAATATCTGCATTTTAGAGGAGTTTAACTGAAGATTAAAATGCACTTGGAATTGGGATGTGGAGGTTTCCATGGGGTATCTTTCTGAGGGCTGCTGCTGTGTTAGACCTGGTGGTTTGGTGCTGGGCTGGAATAAGAAGGTTTAAGCAGGGCTGAGCTGAGCTTTCCATGTTTTTTGCTGCAGAGAAGCTGACGAGTGAGCTGCAGAGCCGGGAGAACAAGTGCATGGCCATGTACAAGAAGCTGCACAGGTGGCCCGAGTGCAACGCGCTGGCCAGGAGGCTCCTGCTCAAAAAGTGAGAGAGGATTCCTGCAGTCCTGCAAAAGAGATGGAACAAAAATCTCTACTTGTTTGGGAATGGCCTTGTTTGGTGGCTTTTGTGGTTAAAATAGGAGAATATTGGGAAGCTTTTCCAAAGATTGCACTCTGAAGCCAGGCATGGTGAAGGTCGCAGGGAGAGTCAGGGTCAGGACTGGAGTTGCTGCTTTTTTCAGGCAGAATTTGGCAACACATTAATGCAATAAAAGGTTGTTTACCTCCTTATTTCTTAGTTCTGTGCTGATTGTCTAGCTCTGACTTTGCAGTTCTCATCCTGTCCATGATTTACATTAAATTTTCTACATCTAAATTTCTCCCATTTGGCCAGACTTCATTGTGGGAAATATATTTAATGCTTGGAGCAGATGCATCAGGAGACAGAACATTCCAGTGTGATAAAATCTGTCTCAGAACTGTCAGAAGAGATGTGGTGTTTGCCTTTGAATTTAGCTGTGCTCTCATCTTAGATATAAGTTAAATGCAGAAGAGAAACTTCTGCCTTCACGTTTTGTGGGGATGTTGCTGAGCTCAGACTGGAATGTGAATTTTAGGAGGAGAGTTAATATCTTGCCTCAGTTTTGAATTGAAATGGTTTTGCTTAATGTTTCCAGAAATTCAGGATGATGGTATTCCTAAGATGTGAGACCTTTTCAAAGGGAAAGAATTTTGATTACAGTTGGGTTTTTTCTGTAATATGATTATGTGTTATTCCTTAATTCAGCTTTGGCAAGACACGTAGTTTTAGCTGTTAATTGTTTTGGCAATTCCCTAAATTTTGTCCTGTGCCTGATTTTTGTTTCAGCTCAGATGATTGGCAGTTTTATATAACTTACTTTGATTCAGTGTTTCAACTCATTGATGAATCCTGGACGCCTCCAGCAGAGGAAGAGCAGTAAGTTGAGAATTTTGCTGTGGATTTGTTTTCCCTTTGTGCCACAGCAAATTGTTTGGGTTCATATATTCAATATTAGAGTAAGTTCTTGATGTCAGAGCCCAAATGATGTGTTTTCCTTGCTTTGTTTTGTGTGTTTTCCCTGCTTTTATCTGGATGCTGGGAATAGTTTATGGAAGTAGTTTGTGCTTTATAGAACTCTTCCAGCTTATGTTTTCTGTGGTGACCGAGTAGCAGAATCCATCATTTCCCTGTCTGGGAGTGTGCTGAGCGTGTGTTATCAGTGGGAACTCTCCAAGAACCTTTTGTCTGTGTGGTTGCAGCTCTCTGGAGGGGGAGGTGCACTGCTCCATCGAGCAGGCTGTGAATTTCATCGAGGAGAGGATAGCAGAGGAGTCCAAGAGCTCCCGGCCGCTCCGGGGACCGTACTTGGCCAAGCTGGAGCTGATCAGGCGCCTGCGACACAGGGGCTGCAATGATGAGTACAAACTGGGTAAGAGCCCTCCTGGGGGAGGAGTTCATCTCTGCACAGAGGGAGACAGAGCACAAACTTGCTGCTAAATCACTGAGTTAAATTCAGGTTTCATTAGGAAAAGATAACCTGTTGTTCTGTATGTAAAGGATTTTAAATGCATTGGAAGATGAACTTTGAAGAAAGGAAGGTATTTCCAGATTACTCCAGGGCTTGGAAAAGCCAGCAGGGAGGTTTTCAAAAGGACCTCAGGGATTTAGGAGCATCCAGTCACTGACACTGTATTCCTAGTGGAAAGTCTTGCTGTTAGTTCTGGAATCTCTGGGTGGGTTTTAAGTTTTTATGGCAACAGGGCCAGGTTTTGCTTTTTGAAAATCTGCATCACAAAATGGCATTTAGGGAATGAATGAAAGAGAATATGATTAGAGGAACATCTGTGCTATTTCCTAATTCCTTTTGTTTTTCCATCCCAAAAGAAGCCATGGTGAGATAAGTGGAGGCTGCGTGTGCCTGCCTGGGTTGCTGAGCTCTTATCTGCTAAAGGAGTTTGAATGAAGCTTTTGGGCTTTTTTTAATGTGTCCTTGGTTACCAGAGACATTGAGGCTCAGTTAGAATCTGCAGTACTGCAGCTCTCTGCTTTCTAAATCACTCTGTAATCTTGAAGGGGGGAAAAAAAAGAAAGAATGAACAAAGATTTCTCATAGTGATTTTACAGATTTCACTTCTGCTGGACGATGTTAAAAAGTTGACCTGGCCTTTTTCCTAGGTGATCCAGAAGAACTAATGTTCCAGTACTTCAAAAAATTTGGGGACAAGCCCTGCTGTTTTACTGATCTCAAAGTGTTTGTGGATCTCCTTCCACCCAGCCAGTACACAAAGGTAAGGAAATAACAGGTGGTGGCAGGAACTGCAGTGGTTGTTTGCACTCTGGTCCCTTTATCTTAAATACCTGTGGATCATATTAAAAGACTGGAAACATCAAATTTTTACTTTCTGCTTGAAATTCAGAGAACTCTTTGTGCTGTAGAAAATATCATGAACATCTGAACACTTGAGAAGTTTCATTCCGAGGATTTTTATTGGAGGTTTAAAGCTAAGTTTGATCTTGCAGAGTCTCAGATCTGGTATTCCTTTGGCTTTTTTGTTCCCATTTTTCAAGGTGTCAGAGTGCTTTGAGGTCAAAAATTCTGTTTAATGGGAAGAAGCTGCCCCTTCATCCCATGCAGGGATGTCACAGATGCTTTGCTTGGCTCTGGCAGTGCCAAAAGGACACATTGACCCAAATCCAGGGGTCATGGAGGCACCTATGGCAGTTTTTTCCAGAATCTCTTTCTGAAACAGCTCTCTGGAAAAGAGTTTCTCTGAAAAGCCCATTTGTGCAGAGTCATGAGCAGCCTGGAGTGACTTCAGCAGCTGGGAATTCTGTCACTCACCCCAGTGTTTGTCTGAGCCATTGTGTCCAGGGATCAGTGCTGGGGAGGGCAGAGAATCCGGGATCAGCCAGAGCCGGGGGATAAAATGTTGGTAAACAAAGTGTGGGTAGCGAGGTTCTCTTGGTTTATTGAAGTATTTTTTGACCCCTAATGCAAGCTCTTCCCACAGCCCCACTGCTGCTGGGAGCAGTGGCTCTGGCAGGGGTGGATGTTGGTGATGTTTTATGTTTAAAGGTGTGTTTTTAGCCCACTGGCAAGAGATGTGGCCAGCAGGATATTGAACTCCTGGTCCTGGAAATGGTGATTCCATTGTAAGGGAACCCTGAAGTACTGAACAGGTTTCATCCTGACTTTCCAGGGAACAAATTCAAAACCAGAATTGGAAAAGTTATATTTAATAATAGTTCAGACTTCAGCTTTTTCATAGTGCTTGTGAAACCATGGCTCTGACTTTAAAATTCTCTGTCTGGCCTTAAAACTGCTGCTGATTTACTGAATATATTCTGGAATATATGTTGTGTCAAACTGATGTATTGGGTGGTTTTCTGGTTGTCCCTGAAGCAGCATCTGCAGCAGTTTAGCTTGGTCAAGGACACAAGGAGCTGAGGAGGTTTTGTGGTGCTGAGGTGCTGATGAGTTTTGACATGAGAGTTCCACTTCAGTAGCTGAAGTCGTGATCTTGCTGGGCCACTGACATGTGAAACAGTCCAGAAATAATGGTCACAACACCAACCTTGACTTCCTAGAGGTGTAAGTTGGACAGTAGAGCCAATGATGTGGTTGACCTTGCTCAGCTTGGCAGAGTTTCAGACTGAAAAGATCTGTCAACACAGCATTCATCAAATTCTTTGGGAAAACTGGAATTGGTGTGTGTTGTGCTTGGTGCTGCTCCTGAGCTTCTTGCCTCAGGCTTGCATTTGATGCAGTTGTTCTGTGTCGATACCAAATGTAGTAAAACCAAATTCATTGGCTTTAACTCAGGTTTCAGTTTGCAGACAATGTTGGGTTTTAGAGTAAGAAGCTGCTGCCCAGCCCTGTGTGCTGTGAGGAGTCTTTTGTCTCCCATTAAAACTACACAATGAGAAGCTGCATTTCTTACAGCTTAATTCCAAAAAGAAGTCATTAATCAGAGTTGATGACCTCACTGAGAACTGCACATTCAGAGCTGAGGGAAAATGTAACAGTGCAAAACAATCATTGCCTGGAAGTGTGCTGAGAAGCCTGTCAGTAACTAATTATTTTAATTGCATCTCTTATTACCAAAAGCGTTAACAGGTGCTTGAACTCCCTGGTGTGTCAATGAATTGGAAACCTGCTTCTGATTTTTCTTCCCTCCATCTGTTTGATGAAACTTAATAAAACCTCAAGCAACTCAAAAAAAAATACTGAGCAACTCAAAAAAAAAATCTCAAAGACTGCTCTTGAACCACAGATTCGGTGTGACATCAACATGGATGTTTCCACCTTGCCTTTTTTTGGTTTGATTGGAGGGAGGAAATGCTGCTTCCCCACCATGTGGTGCAGCCCTGCAGCCTTTGCCACCGGGGTTTCTCTTGCAGTTCATCCGGCAGCTGCTGGACGTGATCCCGCTGGCGGCGGCGGCCGAGAACGAGGTGGCTCTGCCAGGTGACATCAAGGCCCTGCAGCAGCACCTGTGTGTGGTGCAGCTCTCCAGGCTGCTGGGGATCTACCATGCCATGGAGAAGAAGCAGAAGCTGGCAGTGGTGCGGGAGCTGATGCTGAGATACCGCCACGGGTTGGAGTTTGGTGAGGAAGATCTGTAACGCTGATAAAACTTGGCTTTCTCCCTTCTGATTCTACCCTTCACCTTCCCTGAATTGTGGTTCCTGTTATTTTTTTTCTTTTCAGCCATGTATCTTAAAGATAAATAAGGCTTTTCTGTTGTCTGTTTGTACTTTGCAGGATTGCCTGTGCTTTTAAGCAAAGCCAGGTTTTCTCACTGAAGTGCATAGGACACATTTGTGGTCAGGAGTTATTAATTTGTAAGTCTGGCAGCTGTGGGAGTCAGTTCTTCTTCCAGCAGGTGTCAATGTTTGAAGTGCCTCAAAGGCCACTCAGTGATGTGTGAAGTTGTTTGGATTTTAAGACAAGTCTGATTTTAGAAATTAAAATGTGCTGCTCTCTGATCATGGTGCCACTCAATAACCCTGACTGTGAGATCAGCTGGCAGCAATTAGTGATTAGTTTTAGTAATTCAAGGGTAACTGGGTTTTTTTCTCTTTTTAGGGAAATCTTGTTTGAAAACTGAATTGCAGTTTTCAGATTATTACTGCCTGCTTGCAGTTCACCTGCTGCTTGATCTGTGGCTGGAAGGTATGTTCCCAAAACTGTGCCTTGCTCCAGTATCTCTGTGGGAGGCTGGGAAAGGGAGACTGTGGCCAGTGAATGCCTGGCATGGCTTGTTAGGCCTGGAGCTTTCTGGGTTGTTTTTTTTTGGTTTTGCAATATGAGGTATTTCAGGAGTCCCTCTGATCAGCTGGTGTTTGCCCTGAATCTCACTGATCTCTATAAACAGATTTAATTTTTCTGATTAATTCCTTTTTTCTCTCCCTTTGCACAAGTTCTGCTGACAAGTCATTTCTGATACCAGAAGTGTTTTGAGAGCGTTTCTTTCTCTTCCTGACATACTTTGTCTTTTGGATCCCTTGTTTCTAGGCTTGCTGGGACCTGTTCCCTGAATTAAATTTGCCTGTACTCCACCCCTGCTCCTTGTGTTAGTCTCTTAATCCCACAGTGTCCAGTGCTGGGTGTCCACGTGTATATTCTTGCCCTTCCATGTAGTTATCTGTTACACCCTTGTCTTTCCCAAGGAACATTTAGTCTTTAACCTGACTAAATCCATGGTCAGGTTTCTGGCAGGAAGGTGGATGTGGGCTCTTGAATTCCTGACTCTTTTGCAATGTGCAAGCTGGAATTCCCAAACAGCCCAGGATTCATCTGGAAAGGTCACTTTGCCTGCAGTGTGCTCTGTGCAGATGTGAGCTAGATATTCCCTGGGAGGGATTATTCCCCCAGCATTCCCTCAGGGAGCAGCTGGAGTGCTGGAGCAGGTGTTATTTGGGCACACTGAAATCCCTGGCAGCGCTCTGAGCCTTGTGTAACACAGGCAGAGGGAGTTGTGCCAGCGCCTGTCCCTGCTCACACCTGCCTGTGCTGTGTCTGTCACCAGGTGAAGAGGCAGCTGTGTGGCAGTGCCTGACTCTCTTGGAGGAGGGGCTGTCTCACAGTCCCTCCAATGCTCAGTTTAAGCTGCTGCTCATCCGGATCTACTGCAGGCTCGGCGCCTTCGAGCCCGTCTCGGAGCTCTACTCCAGCCTGGACGCCAAGCACATCCAGCACGACACCATCGGGTGGGTGGTACATACTGAGAATAATCACTCCTGCTGGCCCCATCCTGGCAGCTGCAGCACCCTCTGCCACCCAGAATTCAGCACATTGTCACATTTTCGGGTGCTGTTGTGCAAAAGTATTCTGGGGCTTTTGGGAGGCACGTCCACTGCATGCTCCCCCTTTCTCTCAGGTATCTTCCCCCATGTGATTTTGATCTGTGTTGGATTTTTTAGAGTATTAATTAATCTGAAGGAAATTGGTGAAATGGCTGGCTGGCTGCCAGTCAGAGCTTGGTGTTCCAGCTTGAGAACACCAATGAAAGCCAACACACCCTGGTGTGACTGGGGCTCTCTCACTGAGCAGCTCGTACACCCTTAACTTGAAGAACGAATTCCAAGCCCTCACATACTGCTTTTAAAAAATTGAGAATTCATTCCACTAAAAGCCTGAACTTGCCCATGAATGCTGTTAATGCTGTTAAATGTCCAGATGTCTCCTGTGCAGCTGCTTGCCAGGGCAGTGGCTGACGTTTGCCTCGTGCTGTTTGTTGCAGTTATCTCCTGACTCGCTACGCCGGCTCCCTGGGCCACTACGCTGCTGCTTCCCAATCCTGCAACTTTGCACTCAGGTTTTTCCACTCCAACCAGAAAGATGTAAGTTGAAAGAAACCTCCTCCATGACCTTGTAGTACAGAAAAGTGTCTTAGAGAAGCTTCAGGGCTTTAGAGAAGCCCTGTGCAAGGCTTGTGCAAATGCAGCGGTTTAAAACATAGCAAAGAGCAGTAGTAGGTGCAGCTTTGTAGTAAAGGTTGTCTCAACCTGCATTTCCTACTACAAGGATTTGTGAGTTGCTGTTACATGAGGTTTTGCTTCAGCTTCCTTTCTTTTAAAGCCAGTTTTAATGCTCCTCATAAAACAGGTATGATTGCTTTTAAATTAATGTTTATGATTTTATGCAGTAATTGAATGGAATGTCCTGTGGAAATAAGTGCTGGTGTTATAAATTTGGCATTTTGGAAAAGTAAGACAGCAGCCAGTGATGATGGGTCAGGATGGGGATGGCACATGATGAATCCTTTATGTACAGTCACTGGAGCTGTGTGTTTTCAGTGGATGGTGAGGGGTGCTTTAAAGGGACCTTCCCATTCTGAGGAGTGGGAATATATCCTGTGCATTTGTATTTTACACCCTGGGTGGGCACTGTTGAGAGGTAGGTGAGGAAGATTATTTTTACTTCCTAAGAAACAAAGGTGCAATCCAGTTTTAGATCTGCCAGTCAGCCACTGGCTAAGTTGGCTCCAGAGGCTCTGCAGTCACACCATTTGCTTTCCCACTATCCCAGCAATAGATAAAAACACAGGAATTGTCTGTACTGAGCAGTAAAGATTCTCACACAGAAATCACTCAGAAGCAGCAGCTTGCTCTGTTGGCAGCCCAGGTGGTTCCTGTGTACAGGATTCCCATGGCCATTTCCCTGTGCCTGGAGTGTTGGTGCCCAGTTGTGTGAGCTGTGTCTGACACAGAGGTTTTCCTGAGGGATGCACATGGATTGTTCAGTGGGATGGGAGCTCACTCTGCTCTGCATCCCTCACTTGCTCATTTTTTTTCTACTTGCTAAGAAGCTTTGGATTCCTGGGAGTGAAGCCCTGGATCCAGACACCTTTTTTTTTGTATTGAGGTGTAACTTTTCAGTCTTGTTTAAAAGTTACTTGATGGATGTTAAAGAAAAACATCTCTGGAACCAACTGTCTGAATGAAACCCACGACTGGTGGGCACCAGGTGGAAAAGTGAACTGAAAAAACTTCTGGATGTGATTCCTCTGCGTGGGAACCCTGTGTTGTAAAGCATCAAGAAATCATCTTTCCATGGAAAACAATCTGAAGTAATTGAGGTGTGGTTCCCTTCGAAGCAGGTTATTCTCTGTGGCATGAATGATGGAGGTGCTTGTGGCAGAGAAGAGTTGGATGTCTCCAGTGGCTGTTGGCAGGAAAACACAACTCGTGTTCCAGAAATCCCAAAAAAGTGTTGCCTTGCTGCTACACCTTCAGATGTTGGGATTTCAAGAGGCCAGCAGTGGTGCAGCAGGAGGACAGAATTCTTCATGGAACAGGATGAGGATGGGACTCTGGAACCACTCACGTCATACCTTGGAGGTGGTGTTGCAGCCAAAGGACCATGAGCTGATGTTGCTCTCAGGTCTCCAAATCTCTCCTGCTCTGGACACTTCCAGTGGTTGTCTCCTTAAGATCCTTTTGATGGGAAATGCCTCAAAAGCTCTTCTTGCAACCAGGAGGTGCAGGAGGTGAAGGCTCAGTTCAGGCTGTTGTTCCCTGAGGATGATGGTGTGACAAGAGTGGGGATGAAGAAGGATTCCTTGCCATAAAACATGTCACAAGGGCAGGATCTGCTCCCAGATTTCAGAACAGATTTCTGTGCTGCTGTGGTTCTGCTGGGGCTGCCCCTTTATGCTCAGGGTGCCTGGAGCAGCTCCCACTCAAGCCTCACAACCACATCTGCAGTGTTAAAAGGTGTCTATCCTTTAAAAGTTCCCTTTTTACAGATTTCTGGTGCTGCCTGCTCCTCCCTAGGTTGATGCTGAGATTAGCTGGAATGTCACAGCACAGAGCTGTGTGTGGGACTCTGCCTGGAGCAGGAAGTGTGGGATGTAAATGAAGTCTGGCATAAAAATAGAGCTCCTGAATCAGACTTCTTGCTTTGGATAAATCTTTTCTCCTGACTTGCTGAACTTCCCAGCCTGACGTGAATCCTGTGTCAGAGTGATCCCATGAGTAACAGCCATGTAGGCTGCTGTGCAATCCTGCCACTATTCCTGCTCTGGGAGAGGATGCCAAGGACAGGGAGGAGAGAGAAGGCAGCATTGCTATATTTGGCCAAAACTGAAAAGGCAACTTTATCCTCCTCAAGATAGTCCTCCTTCAGCTATGCAGAATCACCAGTAATCTCTCTAATTTTATTGTGTCCATCCATCTTTAATCTCTCCAGATACTGCAGGCAAACCACTCCAGCGTGTCCTGGGGGGATTTAAAAACCACGTGGATGCAGTTGAATTAGAGCCCATAGCCCAGTCCCTGACAGTCACCTCTGCAAGGCTGTTGATCAGAGGGTATGTTGTTGAATATTTGGCATATTTTTTCATTCAGTGCAAATAACCAAATTACTTAGGGAAAAAAAAAAAAAATAAAGAGAGCTCCCTAGAGGACATTTCTTGGTTTGGAGGGGGAAAAAAAAGGAGTTTTGGGTCTGTGAGTGTTGCCTTCTGGTCTCTCAGAGCCTTCCAGACAGGTTGAGCCAGTTAGGACCATATAGAATTCAGTTAAGCAGAAGCCTTTTCTGGTGCCTTTCATCTTCAGTGCAGTTCGTAAGCTTGTTCAGAAGAAAATAGTTGATTTGCCAGAATTTCTCACTTGTGGAGTAATTCTGATGTAAAAACTCAGCTATCACTCATGGCTAGGAACAGAAATAGTTCACTCTGTGTCTACAGTTAGATATTTTCATTAAAACACTGCTTGTCTGGAGCTCCTTCATCATAAAAATCTCTTTTTTTGGAGATTGCTTGGACTGAAGTGAAATACTGGCTGCCTGCCTTGTATTGCTGCATTTCATCAGAGGGAAAGCAAAATATCCCATGGACTCTGAGAGTTTCCTTTGGTGTTTGTGTTGTGCCATGTACACACGGTGTGATACTGTATTTCAAACTCTAATAAAAAAGAGAAACAAAAAATGTGTGAGTAATTTTTATTTTTTTTTAATCTATGTTGTGGTGATATGTGATGCACATCCAAGTCAGTTCCAGAAAATCTGGGCTATATTTCTTTTGCCTGGAATTATTTCTCACAATGAAATGATGATTTAGTTGTTTGAATCGTGTGGAAAAGGAAGGGAAAAAAGCCTTCCAAAAGCATCTCTTCCTTGTGAAGTATTTCTCATTGTGGTGACAACAACGTGATATTTCATGTTGGTTTGGTTGTTAAACCTCACTGCCCATGGAGCATCTGGGCAATTTAAAGCAGCAAAACTGCTTGGGTGACTTGGAGAAGCAGAAGCTCAAACTCCTCCCGGGGATTGAGGACCTGCCAGCTCCTGCACCTCTGGGCTGTTAAAAACCACAGAAATGCAGTTCCTTGGCAGTGACCTTGTCGGTTGTTGCTAATTTGGGCAGTCACTAAGGAGAGCTGGCGTGTGTTGTGTTGCAGACCTCAGAATACATCATCCAAGCCTACAAGTACGGGGCGTTCGAGAAGATCCCGGAGTTCATCGCCTTCAGGAACAGGCTGAACTCTTCCCTTCACTTCGCGCAGGTTCGCACCGAGCACATGTTGTTGGACCTCTTACTTGAAGCAAATATGTGAGTACAGCTCCTGCCATGGGAAAACTGGGAGTGGGCCAAGAGGGGCCTTTGGGGAGTTGTACCTGCAGAAACCTCAGAGCTGCAGCTCTGCTCCTAAAGCTTCATTCTGATTTTAATGGTCTCGGGTTGCGCTGAGGAGGTTTAAAAAAAATTCCTTTGTGGGAAGAGTTGTCAGGTGTTGGAATGGGCTGCCCAGGGAAGCAGTGGAGTCACCATGCCCGGAACTGTTCAGAAAGCATGTGGAAGGGCACTGAGGCCATGGTTTAGTGGTGACCATGGTGGCAGTGCTGCATTGGTGGTTGGACTTGGTGATCTTAAAGGACTTTTCAAACTTTGGCAATTCTGTGATTCTGATTTGCTGTCCCTTCACATCCTTGTCAGTGCTGTGTGTGTCACATTCCTGACAGAGGAAAGAGCTGAGCAGTGCACAGAACATGATCTGTTAGTGAGCTGCTTTTCCTTTGCAGTGATCAGATGTTTGATTTAGTGCCGCTTGCTCTTACCTACAGATCAACCAGTTTAGAAGAAAGTATAAAGTCCATGAGTCTGAGCCCAGAGGAGGATGACATTCCATGGAAAGATCTGCGTGACAACAGAGACCTGACAGTCTTGTTTAGCTGGGATCCAAAAGACAGGTGAGTAGAAATATCCTCAACTCACACATAGCAAAGAAATTCCTTCCAGGGCAATTCCCATATTTCAGTGTTCCTTGGGCTGGCTGACTTAAGCACCATCCACCATGTCTGGCAGTGTTGCCCTTTTAGATATTAATTTTTCTGAATTTCTGACCACTTCTTCCTCATCATACAGAACTGGGGAGCTTTGGGTAGGCTTTTGTGCCTGGAGCATTTGCCTGAAAGCTTTGGTGCCTTTCTCTAGGGACATTTCTGAGGAGCATCGGAAGCTGTCCCTGGAGGAGGAGACGCTGTGGTTGCGAATCCGCTCTTTAACGTTGAGGCTGGTGAGCGGGCTCCCAACTCTTGGTCACACCATCCAACCAAAGAACTCTGAAAAGACTGCAGAGAACGGTGTCTCATCCAAGATTGACACCATCCGAGCCCTGCTGCAGCAGCTGGAAGCGGCGGTGGATTCAGGGAAGAAGTTTCTAGAACAAAAAATCCAGGTACCAGTAAGGCAAAAGCTCTCCCCAGATGTTGACCGTGAATGCATCGTGCAGGCTGCAGAGTGCATTTAACTGCCCCTGGGTTTGTGGTGTGTGACTGACTGGGAGATGTGCCAGGCCTTGGATGGGATGAGGAAAAGCTGCAACACCTTTATCTTTTTCTTTGCTTCTTGCCTAGTATCCTGTCCTTGGCCCTCCTCCTACCCGAATGGCTGGCTTCTTCAGCAATGGCAGCTGTCAGTGCCAGACTAGCTTGTTTTATCTTGTTAGTGATATTTATGAACTAGATACCAATGGCTTAGGTAAGTGTTTGGGGCAGGGGTTTGACCACGTTGCTGTGGTGTGTGGTGGGAGGGAGCCACATGTCTCTGTTTAGTCTGAAAACTGCTGGGCGTTGGAGGATGTGGACTCAAAACTGTTACTTGTGTGTTAATTTTCTGTCTGAAACTAAATTATCTGAGAGCCAGTGCCTTCATTTAATGTTTTATGTAAGCCTTTTTCCACAGTATATGGTGCTGTGATACTGGCTCCTCTTTGAAAGCAGTTGCATTTACTTTTGAGTACTGACACTAAATTGCATTTAAATGCCTCTTGAACTTCTGGAAGCAGAAAATAAGAGAAGTTTGTAGCTTATAATTTTTAATTTTTTTTTTTTCCAGAAGATTCAGCAGAAATCCAGGAAAGAATAGGGAATAGTTTCAAGTCTTTAGTAGAACGGCTGACAGGTAAATGGTAACTCAAGAACAGACACTGAGGCAGAGCTTCCTGGCTGTCTGAGGATGGCTGTGGAGTGTCTGCAGGGATGGGCTGTGGTGGTGCATCTGCAGACCCTGTGAAAGCTTGAGAACAAGGCTGGGATTGCCCTTGGCTTGTGTGCTGAAGCTGCTGCATGCTCAGAACGTGCTGTGCCCTTCAGTGCATTTATCTCCCAGCCTGGGCAGCTTCTTCTCCTGGTGCTTGGGTCAGGGGGGCTCATCAGGGGTGTGGAAATGTTTGTAATGAGACAGAACTCAGAGGAGATGGAGAGGTCAGTGCCCTGACAGTTCTGCACACTACACTTAGATACCTGGTGTAAAGAAAATGCACATTTGAGATGATCTCCTTCATCCTCAAGTAAGGCTTTTCTTTTTTCTTTTCAGATTTGTTCAATAAATGTAAAGGTGATTTGATTGAAGTCAGAGATGGCACCTTGAAAACTCATCCAAACCTGTTAGAAAACTTAGTCTTCTTTGTTGAGGTATTTTTTTTTCCTTTGGAAACTAGAAATTTGGGAGTGCTGCGGGGTAGAAGTGTTGGGACTGAAACACAGTGCAAGTTTGATCTCAGACAATCAAGAGAACTCATGAGGGATTTTGTTGCATACTTTAATCATTCTGAGTTTTACCAGGAACACTTAAATGAGTTGAAAAGCCTCCTGTAAATGCAACTTAGAACATATTTTTACCTTTCTTCCAGACGATCTCCATTGCCCTGTGGGTATCGAGTTACTGTGACAGTGTCCTCCGACCTTTCAAATCCAACCTGCAAAAAAAGAAGAAGAAAAAAAAAGAAAGCAGTGTAGCAATGGTACAAACAATATTTCTTTCTCTCTTCCCCCACCCCTAATCACAGCTTATTTACTCTGAAAGAAAAATCAGGGTAGATAACATGAACTGGTTTTCATAAACTTGTGGAGGTCGATGTGGGTAACTTGGGGCTAATTCTTGCTGTTTAAAATCAGTGACATGTCATATCTGTGACATCATGTGACAGTTTTTTAATGAGAAACACAGTTTAGAGTGTCATTGACCTTCCTGCCTGGAATGTACCACAGTAAACTTGTCAGCTGGGAGTGTTTATCTGAGTAGCTAAATTATAGCTTAGCACTGGTGGGAAGAAGAGAATTATATATTACAAAGTGAGTTATATAAAATGGACATTAATATGTGTTTATAAATTCAAGACCTGTGTTTGTTTTTGTAGCCACCTGTATTTACCCATTTCCTGGATTATGTAACTGAACTCCAGACATTAACTTCCAATGTAATAGATCATATCAAAGGGCTTGAAATCATTCTGACTGCACTAAAACTTGAAGAGCTGTCCCTCAAGGACACTCTGCTTTTACAGGTAAGAGATTCCCTGTGCAAACACCGTGGTCCTCAGGAATTTCCTTTTGGTGTTTGAGATGTTGGAGGAAGTTTAAAAGGGGGATTTAAACAATTGCTGTGGAGTGAGTGATTTCTCTTTTGCACTTTGCAGGAAGAAAAAAAGTTTACAAAGACTGTGCAAGGGAAGGTCCAGAGCAGTTACCATCACTCAGTTCAGGAAATTGGAGAGCTGCTGAAAAAGAGACTTGATACCATTAAAAAACTAAAGATTTGAGCAATGCATCACTGACAGACTCCACAGGGGAGTGACACCAGAGTCCCAGACAGAAGCAACATCCACTCTACCATCACTTAAATCCAGAACTTCCTCATAATGCATGAAGGACTTAAAATCATGAAACAATTTTTTTTAGGTATTACAGATGTATTGAGCTGATTTAAATTATTGTACATAAAAGAAGCAGGGACCCTTCCTGGGGTTTGACCACTTTTTATACATGTTCATAAGCATATTGCAACAGGAGAAAAGTCACTTTCTTCCCTTTTGATCTCTAGAACCAACTGGAGACGGTCTTTAGAAGCAGCAATAGCAATCCAGTGTAAAGCATCTATCTCCAAGGATATTTTCATCACCATACAGTGTTCATAACTTTTGTATGGTCCTTGCCTTAGAAATGCAGGAATTGTAGATGTCCACGTTCAGCCACCTCTGATGAACTGAGCCTGGCTTGGAGCTGCCTGTTTTGTCTGCAAACCACCTGGTCCTGCTGACAGAATTCCATGTGTTGGTCCATCAGGGAGAGGTGAGGCCTCTGTGGTGGGCTGGGAATCATCTGGAGCTGGGGCAGGATCCTCCAGGGAGGAGATGTCTGTGCACAACTCGGGAAAACTGCAAATGTGATGAGGAGCAAACTTCAGAGAGATGGGAATGGGAATGGGTGTTTAAAAAAAAAAAAAAAGACAGACCTTGTAAATAATGGCTGCAGTGAAGTGTGACACTGCGCTGGTATCATGTCAGTTCAACGTCAAACAGCAACATCATACCTTTTAAAAAGTGTATTTAGATTACTGAAACTTTAAGACTTCAATATTTTAATAGAAATGGAATCCTATTGGCTTTGGTTTTAAGTTGGCAGAGGTAACTTTTGCTTCCACTGTGGTCTGAGGCTGAGATCCTTTTTGTACCTGTCTGCTTGCTTTTTGCAGTTGAACTTTGATTATCCAAGCACTGGCCCATGAAACTTTCTGTTAGAAAGTGTGACCATCTCATCTGCTCCTGCAGAATCTGTAGTTCTGCTGGGTTTTTTCATGTTCAAAGAGCAATGCAGCCTAAAATTGATAGGCAAAAAAAAAGTTCATGTACCTGCAATACAAGGGACAGGTCAGACCCAACAGATTCCTCATCTCCTGGTTTAGAGCCACAGGTATCTGAGTCTATATTTAAAGTTTGAAGAGAGCTTGACTGCCTTTGTCATCTCCTCTGTTTTGTTAGTAATGCTAGAATGTTGATGAGAGTATTTTTTTAATAAATCCCCTGTATTAAAAAAAGTCCCATAGCTGCTCTTGCTGGATTTAGTTTGGCTTTGCCCTATCCTGAAAGGGAAAGAAGAAGAATGTCTGCAGGTTGTCAAATTGTAAAGGATGTCCTGATGGTTGAATCACAATGTCTGGTAAGTGCTCTGGGCTGGAGGAATACCAAAATGTGTTAAGTCTGTTTTATAGTAATACTTTTACTGAAAAAAAAAAAAAAAAAAAAAGAAAAAAACCCAAACAGAACTGTCATGTTGTATAGAAATATAATTTTTGAAAGGAGGATGTGCTCCTTAAATTAAAGCAAGGCTGGTGACAGAAGGTGATGCTGTCAGGTGTGTAGGGTGAGTGAAAACCACCCCAGTGCTGGGGTGGGGCAGTTCAGAACAGCCCTGAGCCAGAAACAGGCACTGCCCTTCTCAGTCAGGGGGCACAGTGGCACTGCTGCTGTCCCTGTCCCCTCCCCCAAATTCCGGAGGGCTTTGCACAAACACAGCAAAGGTGACACAGGGGACAGTCCCAGGGCTGATCCAGGCTGGAGTTTCCTGCCACTGCTGCTACACCAGGTTGAACTCAGTTGTATCAATAAGCAATGGTGACAATGTAAGTGAGGTTTAGGATTAAGAGAACCAAGCATTTAAAATCCTCTTGTGTGCCTGAAAGCAGAAGCTGGGTTTAAAAAAGGTTTCCTGCATCCCTTGAAAGCAGAACTGAAACTGGGGGGGACTGGTGTCATCTGAGCAGGGGCTGGGACAGGATGGAACCATGGCTCACTCATTGCCAGCACAGGGAATTCTGACTGTTCTCAGTGCCAGCTGCTGTTCTCTTGCCACTTCCAGCCACTGGGAATGACAGCCTTGTCAAACAGAACTTTGGGGTTCCTCGGTGGTTTCTAAAAGCAGAGGCTGTCTCTTCCCAAGCTGTAGTTTCTCTAGGAGGAAACAGTGTACAAAAATGACTCCGTACTCACTGACTGGGGGGCTTGGTTGACGGAGAGTTTCTCTCCCCCTATAAATTGTGTACAGTTAAATATATTATATATTTCTTACAAAAGAGCATTTCCCCTCCAGAATATGTCCAACACGGACCTGGTAAGAAATTCAAGCTATAAGCCATTGCTGCTGTTCCCCTTTTTTCCACTCTTAGGATTTTTGTTTCGGATTTTCTTTGGGTGATGAATTGAAAAACATACCTAGAAGAAGCTACCAAGACTACTGTTTACAGACTGAAAAATTACTGCTTTTATACTACTGGGATCATGAGCCACGATCCTTTTACAGATTTCCTCAACTCCTCTTGGCTTAAAATCAGTGTCTGATGTAGATAAAGGTTGGAAATCTCCTACCCTGCTTTGTCTACACACAGGACAAACTGTACAATGCTTGTTTGTGTTGTCCATCATTTTTGTACTTTTTAACTGTTCAAAAATTGCATTTATATTTTGCAATCCTTGATAATCATGACTTTATTTTAACGGCTAGTAAACTTAGGGATTTTTTTTTTGTTATTTGCAGCCTTATCTGAACTTTCTCTTCCTTGATTATTGTTAATTTATGACTGTAGGAGATATGTACGCCTCAGCCTTCTACGGACTTAAGTGACACAGCTGCAACTGAACTGCTTTAAACTGGATGGGTTTATAATTTATATAAAAGTCAGTTTCGTTACAAATCAGTATTGCTGCCTCATTTTTCTGCCTGGATGGTCTGGATGTGATCAAAGTGCTTGTCTGCACTGTCTTTGTAAGCTCCGTGGTGAAGCCAGATTATGCTGGTGCAGGACAAGCAGATCCTGCAAAGAGGAAGGATGAAAAAAGAGGGAAAACACTCCTTGTTTTCCAGCTGGGGATTAGGTGCAGAATGATGTCTGCTGGGGGAGGGAGTGTGGATGGCTCAGTGCTTTTACTTGATGAGCTGTCAGTCTGTCTTTCTGCAGTGCTTGCTTGCTTTTCATCCAGTCTTTCCACGATCAGGACACGTTGTGTGCAAGTGCGGGCTGGCAGTGCATGAAATCTCCCCTGGCAGCACAAAAACCTCTGCTTGAGAGGGCAGTGCCC